>JAUZST010003801.1:0-42713 GCA_034779995.1 Parotocinclus haroldoi
ATATATATATATACACACACACACACACACACACACACACACACACACACACACACACACACACACACACACACACAAAACACGAAACACAAAAGTGACATTGAAGGGACACTTGGGAAAAGTGTGGATAGTTCTAGACTAAGCCTAGTTGAATAAATCATTGAACGTACTGACAGCAAGCATAAATCTTTCCTAGAACATAGTCTACAATGTCACAGATTCAAGGTATGTAGGTGTATTCATGATGAGAATGTATCGATTTTGAAACCAGGATGTAAAGGACTGAAATTCAGGTGACTGCTCCAAACAACATCTTAAGAAGAGGTGTTACTTAATATGCAGACTCTCATCTCTTATTCATGGAAGCCCTGAAGGTAAATGTGGGAGAGTTCTGCGTCTCTTAGACTGATTTCCAGTGTCAGTTTAAGTACAGCTGAATAACAGCTTGTACCGTTGCATAAAAATGTTATCAGATTCCATTTCTAGATTTACTTATAAAATGTGACCTGCAATTAAATCACAATAATTATAGTTAACAAATACACTTTCCTTAAACCAATAACACACAAACATTTAAATTCCAATAATCGCTCGATCCAAATTCCCACAAGAAAATATGACGTACCTGCTATCTGCTGACCGGATAGCGCTCATTACCATGTAATTAACCACTGAATAAAATGCAAGTTTACCCTGTAGGTAGAGGCAAGAAGCTGTTCTGAACACCATCTGCATCTGCCAGTTTGCCAACTGGCATTCATCGTGACGAGTTAATGGGTTAGATAGCAGGTTTGGGGATTAAAACACTAAATCCATGCTGATGGAGAAACTGCTAATTATAATACAGGAAAATCAAAATACAGAAAAACACAGAAAGTATGCAACACATAGGAAGTAATGGAAATTAAATCCCGATATCTGAATATTGATTTAAACATTTGAAAAAGAGTACACTGACTAGTAGAAGTGTTAGAACTGTTTTCTATTCGATTTAATTCACAATCCTGAGTTTATCACTCAATTTCTAATGCTTGTTTTTTATTTACTGTATTTAAGAGTATGCAATGCAAAACAATGCACATTTTTTTGAAAAAGTTTTTAAACCCAAAAAAATTCCCATAGAATTAAATGAAACAATTAGAAAGAGAAGTTTAAAATTGCAAACAAATGTTCTACTGTAGAGCATTGAAATGTACAAGTTTCAAATGTGTATGGGAGCATGATGTTTGATTGCACTCTTTGGTGCTTGAATGCATATGATATGGATGTACATTGTGATGATTTTGCATCATAATGCATTATATCATTGTTACACCTCTATTGATTAGTCACCCTGAGCAGAAAATATGTGAACTCCTGTGTTTAAATTCTGGTACAATCATGTTAATATTTTAATAAATAAATTTGTTTGTATTGTTTAACGCGACATACACAAGGTTACTACACAAATCTATAGCTACATACATACATAAGTAACTACATTTTCTCTTTTCTCTCCGAGCTAATGTTCCGTTAGCAGGTCCAGCACCTCACACTGTTCCTTCTCTTCATCATCACTTTAATGTTTCTTATCAGCAGAAATCAGTCCCACCATGCCTGGGATACACCAAAGGGCAGTAACTCCCTCTATCATTCAGTTATCAGTAGACGAGTCTCCATGGACTTCCCACTGAAGACGTTTAATGTAATGTAATTAAATTGTTATTTATTTACTTATTTGTACTGTTAATACAAACTTAACTATTTTAATTAACAATAAGCCACCCAAGAAGGATGGGTCTCTTTTTGAATCTTGGTCCTCCCAAGGTTTCTTCCTTCAACATTTGGGGAGGTTTTCCTTTCCACTGTTGCCCTAAACTTGCTTAATTTGCGCTTTGAGACAATTCTTCATTGTGAAAAGTGCTATTTAAATTAATTTGACTTGACTGAATTTCAAGACAGACACAGGGTGTGCAGGCTCTACACAGAAAGGTCACACTCTGCTCCACTCTGGGATTGAACCTTGCTGTGAGGTGGTGGTGCTATTTTAGTCTTAGGCTGTTAGTAGTTTTTAATGTACTTTTAGTATGTGAAAAAATACAGTAATTTTACTCAGTACAATTCTATAGTTTTTATAGTTATAGTTTATACCAGATTATACATAATACATATATATAAGTTTCAAATACTAATAATATTATGTAGATTCATAATATGTTATTCTTAATATAAATACGTTCATATTATAATGTAATATAAGTTATAAGTTCATGTAATATTATTTTCATATAGATTATTAAGATTCCATAATACTGTATTATAGTGAGCCTATAGTTATTAAAGTAGTTTTTGATACATGCTATCATTTGTGTGTGTATACATTGTGTGTATACATTTTTATTTCCCCTACAATTTGGGATGAGTTTGGAAGGGTATGGACTTTTAAATTATTTAACAAATGAAGTTTGAAATGGTCTTTTAATTTAAATGGGAAGAAACACTTGTGCACAATTTTGGTCATTTCAGTGATTTTAATGAATCTTAGAAATAGGATTACTTCCATTGATCAGTTTTCTTCTTCATATCAGACTCATATATTGTGCTCTTTGTCAGCTCTCTTATTCTATTTGTCATTCCTCCTCTTTTTTGCACATTCTGACATTTAAAGCGTTTAATTATCTTTGTCCTTAATTAGATGCAGCCCCAATCAAAGTGTTCCAGTCTAAAGTTGTAATTTATTCTATATTTATTAGTAAATTTGGGCTTGAATGGCAAAGCTGGAATACTTACCCATCACCACAGAACCCCAGATGTGAGTTCCAGTAAAGCCTTAATGTCCTGCTTTGGCATCACACAGCTATGACTGTCCATGTCAGAGTGAGAGGAGGCAGAATAAAGGTATCATCGGTTAGTCATATCATTCACACTATACTGACCAGTATCAAAGGTATAATTGCATCTCTGTGTCATGTTTAATATCACAATTTTCATGTTTTGAGGTTGTTTTCAAAAACCTGGTTTGCTTAATTCTGATAATAGCTGCTGTGTTGCTTATGCAGTGAGATATGCACTTGTAGTGTCTGTTTTGCTCAGTTTATAAAAGCAATTCACGATTGTTTGGTTTCTAAAATAATGGTATTCCACTTGGCTGTTACTATAAAACGGAACATCATGAAATATCACACATCTTATTGTAGAATTTTGAGATTTTGCTATATAGATCTGCCCCAAACCCCATAATACACACTGGATATCTGTCAGCTGCAGCATGAGAAGCTAGCGCTAAACTTAACTTGCAGTAATGAACGGCAGTTGGGCTTCGTCTCGCACAGATTAAAACACAGCATGGATAAATCAAAAGCAATTCAGAACGACTTAGCAGTTGTTAAGGAGACGATGTTAACAGATGTTTAAAAGTTTTCTTGGTGAAAGTTTGACTGTGATTTATTTTGAATGTGACAACTACTCTCCCCTTTTTCTGGGATGGTGCAGAAAGTACGAGGCCGACTCACACCCCTGGTTACGTTAAGTTCAGCGTTATCTAGTGCATTTCCCATAGGATTATTGGCATTAGTCTGCCTGTGTATATTAGCATTAGCATATTTTTGTTTGTTATTATCATTGCAGAGATCTGTGGCTTTTAAATCATGTGGGGTTAAAGATGATACTGACATTCCCTTCTCCAGACACAGGGTACCAAACAGAAATTTAGACTTACTGTTCCACATAAAGATTTTGTGAACAGCTGTTAATGTGTTAGAAAGTCCAGAAAAAACATCATACATTTGTTTTGCTATTTGATCTACTGACTCAAAATAATTGACATTGCACGTTAAAACTAGTGTAAATATTTTAAAAGAATAGGATACATACAGTTAGTATACTGCCCCATGCACAGTGCTGTATGGTGTCGAAAGTCCCTCCGAAACCATGGAAGCCCCACAAAATGCAGCATTTAACCTTGGCCGAGCATCATTAGAACTAAAATATGGCAGTGAATCACTGATACCTTGGGGCTGTTTTGCAGAACGATGTAACCTCCTTGGAGAGACATGGTTGAATCTTGCTTATTAGGTACTTGACTTCATGACTGAGCGAGGCCTGCAAATTATGTCGTAAATTATCGTGATAAATGATTAGCATGCAACACTAAGGTTTGATGCATATCTAAAAAGTTGAAGTATTGGCATGTACTTCCAGGAATACACAGCAGTTCAATCTTACTGATATTTAGCTTTAGGGCATGAGGTGCTTCCATTATAGGATGTTCAGGTCATCTTACAGTGAGGATATGATGGATTTGAAAAAATAAGATTGGTGACATCAATATAACAATGATACGAGCCATGTTAAGATATTACATATGCAGGAGAATGTGTATTAGGGGAAATAAGAAAAGGGCCAAGAACTAAGCCTTGAGGAACACAGGTACTGTGCATACCTTAATGCTTACCAACATGAACTACCTTCTTTGTCTTGCATGAAAGCAGTTTGAAAAATGTATTTGTAAACTGAATGATCATATTCTGTCAAATCACCATGTCATCATATCATGTTCTAATCATGCTCTCAAGACCAAGACAGAGAATGAGGATGAGTTTCTTTCTTTCTGCAAGCTATTCGGACTCTTAATTAGACAATTACTACACCTGGACCATAAACGTATCCTACCCCAAGTACCTCATAGCACCACTGCACTTTACAAATTACATGCACATCATTACTGCCCTCTCATGTAAATATCACAATGTTTCTACAAATATTTTTATGTTACTATTATTTTTTTTTCTATTATTTATTTATTTTGTCATGTATATACCACACCCTGAAGCATTGCACAAAGCATTTCACTACATCTTGTACATGTATAACAAAGTATGTGACAATAAAAGTCTTAAGTCTAAAGTCATATTATCACGTCTTGTTCTGCCTATACAAACTGATTGTCTTGCTTCCTCCCTGTGTATTTTTACTCCTTTGTCCCAGTGTGTCTTTGTGTCTGTTAAATTGTAAAATTGAGTTTTGCTTTGTATCTTTGTTTGGGCAACCTATGTATGGTTCTGTCTTTGCAACATGTTCTTGTTCTAGGACTTTGGTGTGTTTAGACTTGTTAGCATTGCGGTTTGTGCTTGGTCCGTTACCCTTCTGGTTTGCGTATCTGTTCCTCCACTGCTTTCATGAACAGAACATCATAGCTGGTGTAAGTTATGACACTAACAATAAGCCAATGGTGGACAGAGACAATAAAGAGCAGTAATGGAATGCCGGATACAGGTATGAACAGCAGTATCTATTTTGGCAGCTGATTTGACTTTGTTTAGTTTTAGGCTTTGGACTAAAATGTATATGAATTTTAGTTACATTTTAGTATTTAATTGTTAGTTTTGACTAAATACATTTTAGTCTAGTTTTAGCCAATTAAATAAAAATCCCTTATTTTAGTCATGAATTTTAAAAATGTTTCAGTATTTTAAAGATATTACTTACTAACTTTCATAAAGAATTTAAAATCTATATATTGCACTTAATAACATGTTAACAAAAGTATGCTAGGATTATGGTCACTTTTGTCTTCTTATACATGTATCATTTATGTAATATTGATTTTACTGGAATGGCATTTTGTGTAATTAAACAGTGTAGTGTTTACTTACAATATGGTGTCACTGTGATTTACTGGTGTTGTGTTTATAACTAATGCAAATCGTTGTACAGTGTTACAAAACAATGTATTGAACAAAGAGGTTAAACTGGTAAATTTGCTTATTTAAGAACACAGTAAATGCAGGTCATTTTACAACATTTAGAACAGAGGTAACAAATGTAAAACAATTTGTACAAATATAGAACCGGTAGTTGAATGATAATAGGCTACACATACACCATATCCACATGAAACAATGTCAAAAACTAATGATGGAACATATCAAATGAAAGTTCAAGTTAAGATTGTTAACATAAACAGCTAGCTGTTTAGCAAGCTGACATCGGTCTAATGTTAACGTTAAATGTAATATTATGGTATGTGGCTATAGCTCCATTACTATAAATGCTGCTATCGTTCTAAAATTGCATAGACCTAAAAAAAATATTTTCTCCAATTTTGTGATATCCAGGTTACTGAAACAGCAAATTACAGACTGTAAGGTTAACGAAAAATTTAGAAATAAACTCTGTCCCAAAGCCATGTGCCTTAATGCCATGAGGCACAGTTAATGGAGGCCTTTTGTTGACGTCAACAATGAGCAGACTTTAGGAACAGCTGTAATGTGTGAGGTGAGACAGGGCTAATGTAATCTACAAGAGGATTCAAATGTTAATATTGAAAGTGCATTGAGTGCAAGGGAAATGTAAGGTTAAAAGTGTTACACTGGCTTTCAGTGCTCTCAAGGGAACACAAAGTCTAAACGCAAACATTACACACAATCAAAGACCTAGATTGAAAACAGAAGGCATAGGCACAGGGTATAGCTATAAGACAAGAACAGGGTAAACATCCATGAAATATAAACCAACACACATAAATAGGCAAGACATTTATAGGCAACACAGGTTGTCAAAAATGAATAGAAACAAACACAAGACACAAACAAGAAACATACAAATGGAACGAAGACAAACAGAGCCAAGGCAGGACATTGATTTCTAAAACAATGACATATAGTGAAGTCTTAAAGTCAAATTTAAAAGCAGAAAAGGAATAGTATTAAAATCCTAAAAGCATTACATACATTTTATTTTAATTGTTTCATTTTATACATTTATTTTCAACTTTTAATTATAAATCAAATAAAATAACTTTTATTGTAGCTCCATTGTTCATCCTCATTACAGGAAAGATTTGAACTTGCAAACAGACACACTGTGGAAAATTTAACAAGATTTGCTAGTGCTAATAAGCACAGTGTTAGTGAAGTAATTTACTCTACTAATTAGCAGTTAACTAACTAATTAACTAGTTAACAAGTCCTGAAGGAGTAATTGGATGTTTTCAGAGTTATGATGCTTGTGCATATGAAACTGTCGCTGCAGAATCACAACAGGCAATATATATATATATATATATAAAACACAAAATGTCACCCAATCAAGTATACATAATACACACATGATAGAAAGAAAAGCCTTTAAGTTTGACACAATAATCAATCCGGGTTGCTTTAACATCAGTTCAGTTACAAGGGAGAAACTGTTGCCATGAAGAAGATTTATTTTTGTCCAAAGTCTTCTTTGCAACGAGTAAGTGCAATGAAATAATAAAACAATTAAATATGAAGGGGGAAATTAAACTGTATTCTAAAACTATCTCTCAAATAAACTCTCAGAAAATCTCAAAAATTGGAATATATACAAATGTTCAAATGGAGGAGAAACTGTTCAAAACAAGGAAACAGTCTGGTAAGGCGTGCAAAGCAAAACCCTCACATCATTTCCGAAATATCGGCAACAAGCTATAGCTGAGGAAGGAAGTATTTTTTCACCAGTCCAATCGTTATTACAAAAGCCAACATCGGTATGAGACAAATTCACCCTGGTATCAACTGCTCAGGTAGGACTGTGTTAAACTATTAATTAGCAGGTAAGGGTTCAAGTGCAACAACGTTACAACAGTGCTTCCTCTGTTGGGTCCTTGATCTAGAAACTAACATACTATCGCTTGGATGGCTCTTCATTTGGGTGTCTGTTGAACACTAAGTGTAAACAAGAAGAAAAAGATGATGGTTTTGTTGGACTTCACAGTTTTCAAATTTACATGTGGGAAAATCTCAGACACGCTGTGCATGTAAGAAGACCTCCGAGTGTATGTGAACAATGAGGATTCTACAAGGAGTAACATGGGAATATCGAAATCAATAATCCAGTTGTTATCTGCTACAAAATACGCTGGAGGCTGTTATTTCTGCTAAAGGGAGTCTTGCTAAACTCTAACAGAATACTGTGCAATATTAGAGTGATGCTCAGCAATTCAGCAATGTTTTTTTTTTAAGTTTGCAAAGATACTGTGTGTCATTTGATCACGAGTTTAATCAGCTTGCAGCCTGTGAGCTCCTCCATTAGGCTTTGGAATGGTATCTAATTAAATATCCACCAATAGACTTTGGCGTGATTTAGAGCTGAATAAATTTGAGTATAGTGCTCAAAGAGCTGTACTTGAGCTGGCCTCTCTAGAGAAATAATGATGCCTCTCCCTCCCCTTGTTATGAGGCAGCATCAAGGGAGTAGCTGTTCTCAGTCAATTTAGGTGAAAACATGGTGAGCCTGTGGTGTGCATGTGTGCGCTTACTGGCAAGCAGCCATTTGTTTCAGTCAAAGGCCTCGCACATACTGTAACAGATTTTTCCATACATTTCTGCATGCCACAAAATAGCTCCACTAAATTATACAGTCAGTTCATTAGTTAAAAATATTTGTAACTCTTGTTGTAACTAAAGTTTTATTGCAGCAGCAAGATATATATATAAAGAGATATAAACTACTATTGACAAAAATAGCATGCATTCATGTTTCAGACAGATATGCCAATGATTACAGGTGTGCGTGATCTGATTAAACACTGGGTCTTGCCACTAGAGGTCATCAAAGTGCTCCCCCGCTGTCCTATAAAAAGGTTATCAGAGACTACTTTTGGGGACTGCACCTCTTGGTGAGAGGTTGTTGACTGCTTGACATATTTCAGTGAAGCACTTGACATTTTGTCCAGCTAAAAGACTTTGAGGGTGCGTTTCATTGGACTAAGAAAAGCAATTCATTTCAACAAATTACCCATCACCTAGACCATTCTGAACGTGTAGGCTGTTAGGATAGTGAGGGGAGCAGATTCGAGGGTTACGTTCCAGGACCATCCGCGATAAACAAAAATCTGCGAAGTAGGGACGCTATATTTATTGAAGTATTTAGACACTATTTTAGCCGTAGAACTTTCAGAACGTTTTGGTGGCATCGTAGGGTTTGAATGAATTCAGTCTATAATGAAACTTTAATAAACAGCGAACGCAACACCGCAGATAAAAACTTGTCATGTCGGGAAGTAGTGCTCTAGTTTTACTTCTCGTTTTTGGTGAGTATTCATCCACTGAGTAAATACGCTATTGTAGTGTTTTTAACTGTTGAATATTCAAGTAATCAAACTCTCTCTTTACTTAACACACCATACATCACTCTCGTATCACACATGCTCCGTCCGTACCGAGCTTACAGCGCCTCATATCCTACACACTGAGTAAATACAACAGCCATTTACTGTAAATCCTCATATTTTATGATGTATAACATTCCTTTATTTTTAGAATTAATATGTCTAATATATTTTGATAAATTTTGTGATTTTTTAAAATGTAAAAGTTTTGCAAAAACCCCCGAAACAGCACAAATCCGCGATATATTTTTTCCATTAATATTTTTTGAAAGCCCGCGAGGTCACGAAAGGTGAACCACGAAGTGGCGAGGAAACACTGTGTATGTGAAAGTATACAGTGATAATGTATTTATGTATACACATAAGAATAAATAATGAGAATTAAATATATTAGCTTACATGTGATTATTTATACAGTATGTGAATAAGACTGTATGTGAGATATTTAATTGAGACAGTCAATAGAAAGGTGCGGTTTTGTATGAGATACAGTGTTAAGTCTGGTAGAGTTTGGAAGCAAAAGACGTGTAGGTGTGGGGTGGCGGTGGGTTGAAAATATTCTTATTTGCAATCGGAGGCACAACAGAAATTTTGGGTACCACTGGCATATATTATAAAGATGCCATTGTCTGAAGTAGAAACAAAACAGATTGTGCAGCATAGATTGCATATGTTAACATACAGTATATGAGTGTTAATGTATTAGTCAGTGTAAAATCTACATAACTGTGACCCTGCTTGTTCTGGTGTGTACAGCAGTGCATCCGAGTTACCAAGACAACTCACTGTTAAAGCAACTGAGATCACCCCATATCTAGCCTCCCTCCCTTAGATCATGCCTGATTTGATAACAACATGATTTAAAGGCACTGTGATAATCTGTGCTTGGAGCTGATCACAGTTGCTGGGTTTTTGGTTGATCACCCTCTTTTTAAGGATTGACCACAGGTTCTCTGTGTATTCGTGATCTGGAGAGTTTCCTGTTCGTGGACCCACAATTTCAATGTTTTGTACACAGAGCCACTTGGTTATTACTTTTGCCTTGAGTAATGGTGCTCCATCATGCTGGAAAAGCTTTGTTCATCTTCAAATTGCTCATGGATCATTGGAAGAAGTTGCTCTCTGAGGATGTTTTCTCATTCCTTATTCATGGCAGTGTTCTTTAGCCAAATTTTGAGCAAACCCACTCCCCTGGATAAGAAGCAACCCCAAACATGAATGGTCTCGGGATGCTTCACTGTTGGCATGACACAGGACTCACTCAGAACAATCATTTTCTCCAGATGTCCCCAATTTGTTTTCAGTCAGAATCAGTGAAAATAACTTTACCTTTGTCCTAATCTGAGGGGTAATGATCCAGGGTAAAGCTGCTTTGAAGTAATGCCCCATTGTAAAAAATGTTATATAAATAAATATGACTTGACCTAATAAAGGAAACCTTAAAAGCACCACTACTCTTTTAAATCAAGAGTGATATCAGCTGTATCATTAACCTTTTTTCCTGAGTTAACGAGATCATCACTGAAATTATGTTAGCAGGCAATTTGCAGTGGCTGGAATGCAGTCATTTTTGTGACAACATCGTTTTCATGGCAAGCAATGCAACAGATTACATTTGCTCACAATCTAGAGCTAATACAAATTGCCACCATAAAAAACTGATGCAGCAAACTTTATGAAAAAACAAAATGTGTTAAAATTTCTAAAATGTTTTGACTATACAGTTGCAGACTACATACTTTGTTTGCCACTTTTACTCTGGTCTTTAATGGTCAGGACCATCATAGGGCATCAAAAAAACAGGTACCATTTGGGTGGTGGGTCATTCTCATCACTGCAGTGACACTGCCCTGGTTTTAGTGTGATAGATGTTTTGAGCTGGTACAATTGGATCAGACAGAGCAGTGCTATGGGAGTTTTAAACACTGCTTACTCACTTTACCTTTTAGGCCATTTAAAGTTACAGTCAGCAGCTCGGCTGTTGTTGCACAGTTTGTGTTAATTATCCGCTAATCCTTCATCAGTGCTCACAGGATGTGGCGTATAGGATGCTGGTGGCTGGAAATTTTTGGCTAACGCACACTAACACACCACTACCACACCATTGTCACTGAACTGCTGAAAATGATCCACCACCCAAATGGTACCTGATCTGTGGGGTCCTGTGGAGGTCCTGATTTTAATGTAAGAGAGTAAAGATATGGACTAAAAATGTAGAGAACTAGATTGACTGTAGTTTGTAATTGTAGACAAAGAAAGTGCAGGTGACCACTAAACATAAATAAAGATTAAGCAGAATATAAGCTAAAAAATATAGAATGCCTAAGATGTTTGTGTAGTACTGTAGCCTAGTTATATTGTGCTTTTCCTGATCATCAGTCTGACCCTGGGGTCAATTGACTTGCATGGTAGGTCACTTTCAGTCAAGTTTAAATAATAATCCATGTAGGATACTTTAAATGCTTTATCACATAATTTCACAAAAACATTTTTCTCCAACACATCAACTTACACAATGAGTCAAAACATTATGACCACAGATCAAATAATACAACTGTTTTAATTCATCAATCCCAGGGCACACATGCACACACACATACACACAATTTTTTGGCCGTTTTTCAGAGAATATGAATGATAAATCTGTTCTATTATTCATGGTTAGTGGCTGGATGAAGCCATTTATTACTGAACAATTGTGTTGGCCCTTTTTAAATCACAGAAACTAACTACGCAAACCCTGTTCAAAAGAGTACATACCCTAGTTCTTAATACTGTGTATTGCCTCCTTGAAGTCTTTTGTGGGAGTTGTGGATGAGGCCCTTAATTCTCTCAGATGGTAGAGCTTCCCATTCTTCAAATGCCTCCAGTTCCTGTAAATTGGGCGTTTGAGATCTCCCCAAAGTGACCTTCACTCCACAACCTTCACTTTTTTCTGCTGTAGCCAATGACAGGTCTACTTGAACTGACTTTTCATACACACACACTAATTACAAGCAAATAGATCACAGGTGAGGACAGTTACTTTTAGTAGCCATTAAAACCTGCATGTGTCAATTTGTTTGTATGTCATAATGCCAAAATTCTCAGGGTATGTAAACTTTTGATCAGGGTGATTTAGGTAGTTTCTGTTGTCATTATGATTTTAATAGGGCAAACACAATTGTTTGCTAATAAATGGCTTCACCAAACTAGAAACCATGAATAAAAGAACAGGGTTTTGTATTATTATTGATATTCTCTTAAACATAGTCAAAAAATTACATATTCTGCCAGGGTATGTAAACTTATGGACACAACTGTATCTTTGAATTCTAGGAGGAAACTAGAGTACTCTGAAGAAAAAGCCATGCCAACACAGTGGGAAGGAAACTTGCACACTCTACACAATCAGAGTCTGGGCCTGGAAATTAACTGGTGTCCAGACACTGGTGAGTTCGTATCAACTGTGTTCCAAGCAATTACAAACTATGGCCCAGTGGCAGGACGTTGAGCACCCAAGACTCGTTGGACTGGGCCTTAGGGAAATGGAAGAAGGTCACCTGGTATATTTATTTGATCACTTGAACAGACCGGGATAAAATTAGGATCTACTGTGGGACAGAGACAATACTGGTTGAGCTTTGACACATACTAACAACTAAATATCATTGTGGACATGGTGGTTTTAAAGATTTGGCTCATCGTGTATGTGTTTTTGAGTGTTCTTTAGGAATTAATGCTAAAGTCAGTCCTAAAATTGCAATAAAACTGTTGCTAAATACACTGCTCACAAAAATTAGGAGAAAATTCAAAATGAAATAACCATGAATGAAGTACTGATATGAATATAATAGCATTAGAATTCTAACAAGGACTTGTTTTATTTTCATCAGCTGTTCCTCACTTTCTGATTAACTATACATCAACACATTTACAAACATTTACATACATAAAAATATTTCCAAACTACTGACATTGCTTCTTCACCTAACTGCTCATTGTTACACTGCTAAAAATTGGTATCGGGTGCCGTGTATCATAGTAATTCAACAAAACATGAGCACAGTAACGGAATCGATACCTGATACTCGTCTCGGTGCACCTCTAGATGATATTTTGTCTTTCAGCTCATGTGCAGATGAAGAGGTGGCCCTGAGTTGTTAAAGGAGGTTCAAGAAATGTGTACACTTACAAAAAAGCTTAAGCAGTGAGTCAGATATACTGAAATTATAAGATTAAAAAAGCAGATACTATTAATGCAGACATTTTCTATAATTCAGTGCAAAGTTCCCCAGTAGGCCAGAAGTACGCTGAGGCAAATCCATAACCCAGACAGACGCAAACAGATAATTTAGGTGTTCAGTGATGGCAGATTCACAGCCCTGAAAACGTAATGGTGATTCTTATTTACAGGTCATATATGTATCGACAAACATAAATGAAAAATACATCACTATGTATCAACTGTCTCAGATGTTTCAACAGAAATTGGAGGAAAAAAGCAAAGAGAACAAGGCCAAAAGGAGGTCTATACAAATTTGAGATTAGAGTCCCAGTCTTTGGTTTAAATTCTGTATCTGTAAAGCAGCTTCCAGAAACTGGCTCTTACTGTCAAACCACACAAGTTGTCTCCCACGTCTCATTTATTTTAGCATTTATCTATGCTAAGCATGAAATGTGACCAGTCAATGAAGTACTCCTCTGTGTTTCTGCACTAACTGTCCATGTTGTCAGTTCCACTTAGCATAGCGATTCAATATGTAGTTTTGCAATTACAGACTGTAGTTCATGTGTCTACATACTGTGGGTGTGGGGGCCAGCTCTGGTGAGAGGTCAGTCCATCGTAGGGATCAGTAGAGGTTGCTGTTGCAGAGCCAGGGGACAATCCAGTGTGTGCCTGCTCCTAATCTCAGACACAGCTAATCGTGTCTTGCTGTGACAGGCACCCCAGGGACCTGGATATCTGCTATATTGAGCTAGTGTGTAGTGTGTTAGTTTACATGCACTTAATAATCCAATAACTGCAGAAAATCAGATTTTGTCAGTAATCCGATCTAGGAGTATATATGCTGTTGAGCAATCAGTAATCTAGGTTTACAGATAATTCTACAGGATTTTTACTCAGCCAATAATCTCACAGAAGGATTTGACGATCTTTAATAATAAATAATCAAGTGCGTAATTTCCTTGAGTACATATTTAATTTCTGCTTCTAATACACTGTTTAAAAAATAAAGGAAACATTTAAACAAAAATATATAACTCCAAGTAATTCAAACTTCTGTGAAATCAAATTGTCCACTTAGGAAGCAACACTGATTGACAATCAATTTCACATATTGTTGCAAATTGAACAGACAACAGGTGGAAATTATTGACAATGAGCAAGACACACTTAATAAAGGAGTGGTTCTGCAGGTGGGAACCACAGACCACTTCTCAGTACCTATGCTTTCTGGCTGATGCTTTGGTCACCTTTGAATATTGGTGGTGCTTTCACACTCGTGGTAGCATGAGACGGACTTTACAATCCACACAAGTGGCTCAGGTAGTGCAGCTTATCCAGGATGGCACATCAATGCGAGTTGTGGCAAGAAGGTTTGCTGTGTCTGTCAGCGTAGTGTCCAGAGGCTGAAAGGAGACAGCTACCAAGAGACAGGCCATTACACCAGGAGACATGGAGGAGATCGTAGGAGGACAACAACCCAGCAGCAGAACCCCTACCTCCGCCTTTGTGCAAGGAGGAACAAGAATCTGGTATCTACTTAGCGGTGTAACTGGTAACTTGTATGTGGTATACATGCTATTAGTACTCCCATTACTGGAGTAAACTCCAGCTCTTTTTATAGAATGCTTAATTTGAAATGCATTTATACCTACTCACCGTGTCACCTGAAAAGAGAATGCTCCTGAGACACAGAGAAAGTGCTGAGCCACAAATTAATGGGCCATTACTTGAGAATTTATAGGCGTTATAATTTGAGTTCTAAAAACATGTGTGCTCAGTATTTTTAGCAGCAGATAAACATTAGAATCAGGAAGTTTATACGGAAGAACTGAGCATAATGTGCTCAGTGTTAGAGTGTACCAATGTGAGACACTGCTTGAGTCTATTTTAAAGTAAATTTTTCTTCTTTTTATTTCACTTTTGTCTAAGTGAAACTAAATCATTGTTAACGAAGAGCTCCTTTGTGTGTCTTTTCCTATGGGCAGTCCAGGATTTAAAGAAACAGAAGCTAATAAAGAAATAAAGCTAAAATAATAAACAGTCCAAACACACAATAACAAGGTCTGATTAAATGCTATGCATTGGTTAAATACCTTTATGAAACATTCAACATACTTTAAAATGTGTGTATTATAAATTGTACTTCCAAAGTTAAGTTATTTCTGAAAGGAACATCCATTATTTCATTTTCTATTCTGCTTAATCTTTGATCAAGGGCAGGAAAAAATCTGCGGCAAAGTATAACCCCAGACAGTGCATCATAGGAAATATACACTCACACAATTATACACACAATCATATGCATTCACACACATTCAGAAGCTTCAGTTAACCTAATACGTGTATTTGGACATGGGGACAACATGCAAAAAGGACCCAGACCACTCCACCTGGTAATAAACCCAGAACCTGTCTGAGAAAAGACAAAAAAATAAGTTAATAATTGTGTAGACACTTCAGTTGTCTAAGCTGTGGAATGGGGTTGTGGAAATAATCAAATAGTAGTTGTTGGGTTTTTTTTCAGTAGCACGGTTGTTTTGTAAATTCGTTTTTATAAATTTATACCCGAGCAGTTAGTAAAATGCATTATAGGCTTTTTTCTGGTTAGGTCACAAAAGAGACAAGTGAAACTGATGGCTAAAGTCACATGTTGCATGGATAATCAGTGCTATTCAGAAAAATGAATACATAGTATAAAACATTGGATACAGCTCTGGAAGAGCAGTCAGAAAGAGCTTAATTCCTGTCTTGGACAAGTGGCACTTCTTGACCCTTGAACAAGGCCATTATCCTCCTGCTGCACAGCTCTGGGCATCTGATAAAGGTTGTGCATATTGAATAATGTGTGGCATCACCTGTGATTAAGTATACAAAGTAGTTCTTTTTGGTATATTTCTGATTGAATATATTTTAAAATATTGATAAGGATTTATTACTGATATTTCAGAATTATGGATCTGGCTGAAGGCATAGTCTGAAATGTTTCATGCATCAGCGAGAGCAAATCTAAAACATTGTGTGTTTGACTTGGCGTTAAATAAAGATGGTTTTTTTTTAGCTTATTGAAGTTACAGAGCGTGTCAGGCTTCAGGACAGATTTTTCACTGCCTTGCTGATTGCATTTTGAGTTCAGTGGACCGATCACCTTTCCCCACAGTTTGAACATGGTTTAGTTAGTCAGCAGAATATAAAAGATTAATATAAACAACGTATTAAAAAAGCTGAATTAGGACCTGAAAGAACTAAGAATTAATACACTTAATACTATGATGTAATAGACATACCAGTTTGAGTGAAAAGTCTTTTTTCTTAGACCCATTTCTGTTATTTATACATTTATATATAAGTGTTTAATGGTTTGTGCATTCTTCAGGAGAAAAAAATCAATTTCTTTGAGCAATGAAGTTCATGAATAGCTTCTTCATATTGTACACTCACAGCCTCCCAAAAAGGTACAACAATGTTTTGGTGATTCGTAAACCCAACAAAGCACTTGACTATATCGTGATGTTTATTAAGTCACTCCTGAATAGGTTTTAGAAGTTATGTATGGATTCATTGTCCTCCTTGAATGAGGGAAAGACTACAAAATCACCTCACACTGGAAGTTGTAAAACTATGAAAAGCAACCACAGGACTTTCTTAAATCAAGGGTTTTCATACAACCCCAAACCAAAATACATTCTGACAATATGGATAGTGTATCTAAAATAGACAGGGTTCCTCACATTTCCTTTGACTTGTATTTCATTGCAGACTGTATGAACCTGAGATATGGATCAACCTTGGATCATCTTTAATTTGAACTTGATAATCAACATACATTCCTGCATTTCATGTCTGCAGCTCATTTTTTTTGGGACGAGTTGGGACGGGGTATATAGTAATGCATTTTTAAAAAACTAAATAATAATGTGCTATTAAGTAGGTGATGTCAAAAGGTGATTGCGATCATGATTAGGTACAAAAGTAGCATCCAGGAAAGGTTTAATAAAATTCATTTTAGCATTTTTTCTCCTCAGTACAGAATCTTTGATGAGAAAAGATGCGGAGAGGACTTTTGTCAACAAATATGAGACAAAAAGTATTACAATGTTTAAAAACTATGTTCCTCAAAGAAGCATTGGGAGATAAGATATTTCTACCTTTCATAATATCACATAATATCATTAAATGATTAAAAAAGGCCAAGGGTGCAACCTTAAGCTGAATCTTAACCTTAAGCCCTTGATCTTCGATCCCTCAAACAACACTGCACGAAGAAGCACCGCTCAGATATGACCACATGGACAAGGGATTACTTTGGCAAACCTCTGTCAAGTATTCCAGTACATTACCAATGCCACTTAAACCTTTACTGTGTGTAAAAGAAGCCTCATGTTAGCCATGTCCAGAAGCAGTGTTGGGTTCAGAGGCATTTAGGATGGACCATCACACAGTGGAAACATGTATTGCGGTCAGAGGAATCGGTATTCCAAATCTTTTTGGGAAAAAAAAATGAATGTAGTCTGCAACAGGTCCAAAAGCCAGAGTCTGTCATGGTATGGGGTTGGGTCTGTGCCATTCATTGATGAAGGTCATTTACATTTCTGTGATGCAACAGTAATGCAGAAAATACATTAAGATCTTAGAGTAACATGTGCTGCCTTCAAGGGCTCATCTTTTCCAGGCACATCTATGTATATTTGAACAAGGTGTTACGATAGTCCCAGAGATCTTGCAAGACCATTCCTGGTCTCACCAAATCCCCAGGATCCCTACTGGGTTTTAAAGGTCGAGCCCAGAATGCAGTATCCACAGACAGACATGAATGAGGGTAAACAAAAGAACATTTATTAAATAACATGTCAGGCATTTTAAATGATAGGTAAAAAGTCCCACCCGCGAGTCCGGTACAGGCTACCTAGCCAAGACTCACACACCGCCAATGGTCCAGGGGTCCAGAAACAGCCTGGATGCTGGAGATCCACTGGGTAGCTGAAGAGCCGAGAGTTCACAGGGCGACAGGGTGCCAGGGGTCTGCGGATGGGGTAGGGAGCTGGGGTACCGCGAATTGGCCCAAATAACGAACGAAACAGGAGAGCGGCTTTCGAGAGCTGGGAATACAGGGATGGCCATTGATGGCGGAGGATCCAATGGCTGCCCTTCATGCCGATGATCCCCTCTGGCTGCGGATGCAAACGCGGGCCCTCCAAGCCGTGAATCCGGGGTCAGCCTCTACCAGCCGCGGGAAAACGAGCTTCGGGGTCCATAAAGGACTTTTAAAAAGAACCAAAATCCCAAGCGCGCACAAACGAGGGGAACACTGAAAACGAAATACAACACATATTAACGTAATGAACCGGCGGACTTGCATAATCAGAAAATAATTGAACAAAAGGTGCGTGACAAAAGTAACCAACCAATAGATTGCCGTGGAATATGGAAAACAAACGTCATACGAAACCTGAAGGAGAAACGGAAACAAAACACTAAGGGATCGGGGTAAAATAATAAACCGCGTCAAAAAACGGGCCTCACAGCGCAAGCCCTAACACAAGGCAACGCAAAAATCCTTGCTGCACACATAACAAAGGCATATGAAGAGGCTATGGATGCTGAACTTTATTTGATTTATTTGTTCCAGGCCTAAAACGCAGGGATGGATGTTTATTATTAAATGAAATGAAGAATCAGAAAAATATCTTTGTTCCATACTGCAAGAAATAAAAGTCAAAGGTGATACACTGTGTGTTTTTATATGGACGTTCCAATATTTTCTGATTTGAGGTGTACATTGAGCACAGATACAATCGTGTGACACCTATGCCAATGTGTCTTACTTTGTGTGTCAGACTTGTTGGACTTTTGGGGCATTTAGCAATTTAACTTTTGAGGTAAACATGTTTTCTAATACTAGATCAGTACCCAGAATACTATGCTAACTGTCTTCAGGAAATCCAGACAGTATGTGTTCAACTTTGACACTGGCAAACTGCCAAGCTGAGACTGTTCTTGAGCAAGACCTTTAAGCGATTATTGCTTGAATTGTAAGAATGTATTAATTGTAAGTCACTCTGCATAGGAGCATCTGCTAAATGAATGCTGGATTAGGCTGGATCCAACATCCAACCTAGCCACTGCCACTGCCACAACCTAGCCACTGTTATTTTCATGTTCCCCTCATATCCACATGGGTTTTTAAATCCTACATTCCAAACACATTCATTAAGTCATCTCTGAACCCAGCTAGGGCTGGCACAGTGATGCATGTGTTTAGCACAGTCATCTACCAGCTCTGAAATTCCTAGTTTGATCCCGACCCCTGACTAAAGCTGTGTGAAGTTTGGATGTCTTCCCCGTGTCTGTGTGGGTTTACTCTGGCTGCTCCTGTTCCACCCATATCTCAAAGCCATGCATTAGGTTGGTTAGGCTAGTGTGTTTGCTCTAACATTGACTCTAACAAAAACTGAAATCAAAGTGAACTGGTTTAAGAATGGAAACTGAAAAGGTGTTATTTTTTATTTGTCATTTAAAATTACTGGGTGAGTAAGATAATAATGATAAAAGTATCAAATCGGTTAAACATAATGTCATGGACATGGATTATATTCCTCTGCTTAGGTAATTATAATGTTCTGCCTAATATGACCTGCAGCTGCCACGCTACAGGAACTTCTCATTATGTCTTATCATGTTCTGCCGCTATCAGACTGAACAAACACCACACACCACAACACACAAACTCAGACTCTCACACACCAAGGTATGAGGTCATTTCCTCCTCCTTTGAACTGTGGATAAAGCTGTAGGGTAGTAACATCAGTGAGACTTCATATCTAAATACAACTCATCAGCACGGCTTTCATGTTAACCACATTTTGTGCAGGTATCAGGGTTCTGTGCACATTCATGGTGATGAACATGATCATCATTTTGATCACATAATTGTGCCTTTTCACCCTCTGCAGCAGGGGTTTCACAGTGGTTCATCATGCATTTTACATTGCACATCAATTGAAGTACAATGAATAGAAATGATGTTGGAAAATAACTTCGGTCGAACTTGAATGAAATGTCCATAACCTGTTGACACTAAAGCCATGGGCACTTAATTACACATAGCAATTATTGATTCCACTGCTCTCAAGCTGTGGATGTAGAACTATAAGGGAGGATATATTATGTAATAATTGAGTGTGATAAGTAGCGTGAATAAGC
The DNA here is from genome assembly GCA_034779995.1 of Parotocinclus haroldoi. Classification (NCBI taxonomy): domain Eukaryota; kingdom Metazoa; phylum Chordata; class Actinopteri; order Siluriformes; family Loricariidae; genus Parotocinclus; species Parotocinclus haroldoi. The sequence goes on from JAUZST010003801.1 coordinate 20,526, forward strand.
AGTATTCCAGCATTCCAAACATACCGAGGGCAATAAAGCACAGCACTCTTACAGTCATTTTAGCAATGTCATTAGGATTAGAATCAAATAAATTTTTAGCATATTGTAAATAATCTGTAAGCATTTCTGTTCAAATCACCGTCTTTGCTGTTTGACAATATTACGTAAATAAGATTTAATATTCTAAAAGATTACATGGGTAAAAACCTGAAGCATAAATGACAATTAAGTTACAAATGAAAAGCTGTAGCTTGGCATAGCCAGGAGTCAAACTAACTGCCCTCCCCTTAATAAACTAAACCTTGCCAGTGTTATAAATGCTATTCAATTTAATATGCTAAAGTATTTGATAGATTAGAGTTCTAAGACTATACTCAAACAGGCAACTCAAACATTTCAACAGAACAAATTTTGTGCATTCTGAAAAGTCTGATCCGATCAGATCAAATGTTATGTAAAAGGTGGCCTATCCTATTTGGGTGGAGGATAGTAGTACCTCTGTTCAACCTTTTCTTGCATATGTGCCTTCTTAATAGCATGAAATAACACTGATCACAAAAAGTATGGGATAGTTCATTTTGTGGTATCCCATAATTTTGTATATCAGTATATTGTTAACACACAGTCCAACACACCATGTCTAATTAGTATGACTAGCTGCATAACATGGCATCTCAATAATGTCCTCCATTATTGTTTCCATGCACATCCATGCCTCCCCAACAATTTTGCCTTTTTTTAGCCTAAAATATACTCAGGGTGTAAAATGACTTTTGATTTTGTCAAAGGAAATTCGCTTACCATCAAGACAACTCAATGACTCAGCAGACAGAATGTCAGTAAAATCTTTACCAGATGCCTGAACCACCTCAACCGGCTCTTCTCCATGTGGAGCAGTAGCAGCTCTACTCTGAGTCTCTCCCCGATAGCCCGACTTTTCTGTGTCTAAGAAAGAGTCCAGACACCCTGTGGAGGAAACCCCTTTGGCTGCTTGTATTCGTGATCTCGTTCTTTCACTCATTACCTAAAGCTCAGGACCATAGGTGAGTGTTAGGGCTCGCGTCGCGAGCCCGTTTTCGTTTTTCGCCGTGGTTTGTTATTTTACCCCGATCCCTTAGTGTTCTGTTTCCGTTTGTTTCCCTACGTCATGGCCCTACCGTGGCAATCTATTGGTTAGTTTCTTTTCACGATGCACCTGTGTTCCATTTTGTTGATTACCCTTTTAGATTCTTTAAGCCCAGCGATCACGTTCCTGTTCACCGGCTCATTTTTGCGTTAATGTTCCATTTGGTGTCGTGTTTTTGTGTCTCCTCATTGTGTGTGCTTTCATTTCAGTTTTGTTTAGTTTTTCTTTTTAAAAAGACGCTTGGGTTCCCCGCAGCTGATGGCACGTTGTGGTATCGTGGCTGATAGGCGCTGACCCCGGATTTGCGACTGTATTAGCCTGCGTTTGGATCTGCGGCCGGAGGGGTCGCCTCCGGATCCTGGCCACTAAATGCTTCCCTTTTGGGATCCCTAAGGAGGCTACTCCTAGATCCATGGTCGTTTTAGGCTATGTCTGGGTCCTCGGCCGTAAAGGGTAGTCGGATCCCCGGCTTTTTCAAGCCGTCCTTTTTTTATCCCTGCTTTTTGTTCTTTTATTTTCTTTTGTTTCAGGCGCTCCTTTGTTGTCTTTTATTTTCTTATTTTTGCCATTTTGTGGACCCTGACTCTGTGGTTGCTTTCATGGACCCTTGCTCCAAAGCTGTTTTCATGGACCCCGCAGCACCAGAGCCCTTTCGTGGACCCTTGGCACCTCGCCGTCCCATAGACCGTCGACGCTCAGGCCATGTGCGGACCCTCAGCGCCTGAGATGCCCTACGGATCCCCCGCAGCTGATGGCACAAGATGGATTCGGACCTCTGGCTCTTCGGCCAGAGGACTTTCGGATGGGACTTTTAGTTTATTTTAAGCCTGACATCCTCTTTTGGTTAAATAAATGTTTTTTCGTTACTTTACGTTGTGGTCTGTTTGTGGGTTTCTCATCTTGGACTCCAGTTAAACCAGGTGGGGGATTCTGGGGATTTGGTGCGTGCGAGATCCCTGGGACACCCTCCATGTAACAGTGAGTACAGGAACATAGATCAACCAGTAAAGGGCCTTGCCTTGTCACTTAACTTTTTCTTATCCACAAGAGACCGGTATAGAGTCCACATCTCTGCTGACCCTACGCCGATTAGCCTGTCGATCTCCCGCACCATTTAACTATCACTTGTGAACAGGACCCTGAAATACTTAAACTGCTCCTCTTGAAGCAAGAGCTCGTCCCTGACACAGAAAGAACTTCCCACCCTTTTCTGACCGAGAACCAATTCCTCAGATTTGGAGGTGCTGAGTCTCATTTCGCTTCATACTCAGCTGCAAACCAATCCAGCAAAAGCTGAAGTTTACAGCTTGATGAAGCCAAATAACTACTGTTATGATGTAATAGTAATAGTGCAAATTGCTAGAATGAAGCAATTAATATGGTTCATGTCTTCTGTGTGTTTGTGGGGGATACATCTGCTTAACCAAATTTAAACAAACTTATAGAAATAACACCATATGAACAAATATCCCGCTCAATGCTTAAATGCAGGTTTTCTAAGTCCAGGTAACAATGGCAATGCAAATTAAAACATATAAAATAAACTACAAAAAATCAGAAGGTATTAGAATTTGCTAGGTTCCTCCTTTAGCAGTAATTACAGTGTGCGCTGCAGCTGACATGGACAGCACCAGAGCATTTTGTAATGTCACTGAATGATTATCTTTCTCTGGCTTCATGGGCTCCCAATAAATGCTCTATGGTTTAGGGTCAGGTGCTTTGAAGGAGTGACAATTGATTTCATGACAATGAAATTCACTCAAATATAAGCATTTTCAATGTGGGCACAGTGTCATTTCTAGACTACTTTTTGTAATTTGGTGGCCTAGTGGATAAGGTACTGGACTATGGATCAGAGGGTCCAGGATTCAAATCCCACCTCTGTCACAGTTGGGTTCCTGAGCAAGGCCCTTAACCCACAATTCCTTGGACTGTAAGACTGTAGTAATTGTAAGTCACTCTGGATAAGGGCATCTTCTAACTGGCATAAATGTAAATTTGATTGGTCACACATAGAGAATTTAAAGGCACATAGCTGGAAGCATCTACTTGTCAGTTGTCAGTTGAGTGCAGCAACTGTTGGTAGATAAAAAGTAAGCCTGTTAAACACTAAATACTTGAGTATAATGAGTGATTTAACACTAAAGGGGACATTGCTCTGCATGATTGAGAAATAAAGAACTAATTAACACTTAAGATTGTTTTATTAATTGCATTCATTGTTTTTGTGATAATGTAAATGATGAATACATATTTTGAGCTATGAGCTGTTTTCACCTTGTCTGTAGTAAATTCATTGTAATACAAAATAGTGTAAGAATCGATACATTTCATAACCTGATAGCAGTGTTTAAGTGTGGAATACTGAATAAAGCATAAGATGCCCCTGAGCCAGGCACATACTTTCTTGCTAGTGTACAAGATCACTGCTCCACCTGAGACTCCACACTTACTTTTCAGCTGCTCAGTTGTAAGCGCTGTCTGTTAAATGCTGTCAATATAGTAAATGATAGACTGGAAGCTGATACTGCCTAGAGCAGGCTGAAACTGAAAGGAACTTTTCAAAGTTAATTGACTTATATCTCTCAGAATGTCTTGTAGAAAGTCTTTGTGATCTCAGGGACCCATCGCTTTACATACTGTTGTTAACAAAGTGGGATAACCATCCTTTAATTAAATTATTTTGTGTGGATTCTTATTACTTTGCAATCACAGTGTCACAGGGGCATCTCAAATATGAAAAGGGAGCTCAAAAGTTTTGTTAGCCCGAGCAGTCGATGGAACTCTTTAGAATACGAGTAGTGAAGCAAGATTAAATTTTAGCACTCAGCACTCAAAGTTATAAGCTGTATTAGATGGAGAGATCTGAAGAATCTGTGAATCTTTGAAGTGGATGTAGTGTGTTAGTGTTCGTTCAAGCACATAACACTGGCTAATGAGAAAGGAAGCAGAGTGGGCAGTGATAGGATTCATTTGACTGACCGTGTTAAAAGCAAAACACATGATGTGGGCCTACAGCTGGCTAAAAAAAGATTTCCTCCTATCCTAAAGGTCCCACATTCTGCTGGCGGTTTTCCCAGCACAGAACCACAAAGAAATGACTGCAGTGGCTCAGAAAAGCAAGCTACCTGAACAAAAACCAATTTCATTGAATGAGTTCATATACATTTTCTTATCTTCATTTTGCAGTGTATACACCCCAGCCTAACTGGAGGAAATGAGGTATCGTAGAAAAAGAGTATTTCATTTTGTAAGAGAGCAGAATCCAGGAAAAACATGCTGGATGATTGTTCAAGAAGATGAAGAAGAAAGTGTTCAGACCAGCTTGAAAAGATTTCTTTCTTTAGAGTGTGTTAAATGTGTTCTCAAAGCAACTTGCTGTTCTTTGTGTTATGAGATTGCTTCCTTGGGATCTATTTCAAAACTTATTCTGTAGTCAGCTGGGTTTGTAGTCTGATATAATGAGTACATATTGTAAGTAAGCCAAAGATTTGTAATGGTTTTAAAGGTTTCTCTTGCATGCCTGTGTAAACTTTGCCTGTCCTCCCCTTGTTTGCATGGGTGCACCTTCCACAGATCAAAGACATGCATTGATTTTGTGTATCGATGTAACCTGTTGTAAATATCCATTAATGCTTAAAGTGACGTTAAATAAACCAATAAAACTAACATTAAATTTTACATTAATATTGAATGTATTTTAAATAAATGACATTCAAAAGGTAATGAATATTATGATAATATACTCATTGAAAAAAAACATGGAGTTACTGGGATTGGATAAAATGTTATATGTATGACCTATGTAAGTGCTTACATTATTACAGCAAAAGAATAAGGTTATTGAGGAAAACTGTACAAATGAGCCTCGGGGTGATTGAACCAATTTGCAGTATCACACACAAGAGAAGAGAGCCGTAAATAAGGTTTAAAAAGGTGCATTTTATTTACAACGGGTTGTGCGCAAGTGCTTCTGTGGGTCTGGTGCGATGTATAGCACGCTGACAAATCTGCATTTAGCCACTCTTCAAGCTGCTGTTTAAATGGAGCATACTGATTGCTCAAGAGAATCTGCAGATGCATGAGGAAATAATCAATAAACAAACTACAGGCATGGCCAAAAGTGTTTGGTTTTAGCAACATTTTTTGCATAAATGATTATGGTGACAAGAGAAATCAGATGAATTGCAATTAACGCAAGCCATGCCCTGCAATGAAAATGATCTTATCACAAATGTGTGCATACCAGTTACTACATTTCACCCTCACAAAATGGTCTGCTAACATAATTTAAACAGTGATCTCAGGAGAAAAGCTTAATGAGGAACAGACAGCTGATATTACTCTGTCATGCTGATGAAAGGAGCAGACTGGTTGTTTCAAAAGGGTAGTGGTGCTTTTAAGTTTACAAACATACAGTCATCATTACATTGTATCAACAGAGTTTCACAGGCAAGGAAATTGTTCCTTGTAAGATAGCACCAAGATCAACCATTAACCAAATCATCAATAACTTCAGTTGCAATGAAGAAGGCTTCAGGGCACCCAAAAACCTCAAACAAGCATCAGGACCATCTCCTAAAGATATCTATGAGATCAGGTTACCACCAGTGCAGTGCTTCTCAGAAATGGCAGAGTGTGAGTGCATTTAAATGCACAGTAAAATGAAGCATAGCTTTGTATTAAGAAGGGCAGTAAAAAGCCACCTCTTTTCAAAAAAACATCAAGGACAGGGTGACATTATGCAGGAAGTATATTGATCAGACTGCAGAAGACTGTTTACATCTGGAAAAAATACTGTCCAGAGAAAAAAAGGGAGTGCTGCCATATGTCCTGTGTCATGCCAAAGTGAAGCATCCCAAGACCATTTATGTTTGGGGTTTCTTCTCATCCAGGGGAGTGGGTTTGAGCAACTTCTTTCCACAAACCAGGAACAATAATTAGATGAACAATGCATGATGGAGAAACATGTCACAAAGTAAAAATGATAAGCAAGTGGCTTGGTGAACAAAACATTCAAATAGTGGGTCCATTAAGAACTTGTGGTAAATCCTGAAAAAGAGGGTGGACAAACAAAAACTCCAAAACTGTGGTCAGCACCAAGCACTGATTAGGCAAGAATAGGTTGTCATCATTCAAGATTTAGCATTCAGAAATTAGCAATGGCTAGATTCTATCTTAGCAAATCTGAATGCCACAGGCATAGCTAGTGCCCAAACACCATTCCCCCAACAGCAGCGCCCTTGCATCAGGGCAAGTGGGTGACGGGTCGGCAATGTAATCATAAGGTTAGCACACCTGTCCAACAGGTTTACCCTCCTCAGTGAAACAGCCACTGAGCACCATGTTTAACTAGCTCTGGTCATTTTGCGACACGTAAAATTAGCTTAAACTACTTCTAGACTAGAAACCAGAAATCAGCAGTTTGGGTTACATGTATGTGGAGCCAAAGTGCCAGACATAATAGGGAGCCTTAGTGAGCTTCAGAGCCGTATATCATCTAGTATAGTTATTCATGCCTTCGCCAGTCCAAAGTTACTACTTCTAATTTTGTAGAGGTGGTTAGACTTGAGAAGGCAATGTCCAATGCGGTATTGTCCTCTGGCCCCAATGTGGCGAGGTGACCAGGCCTATGGCAGGATGTTGTCGCTGAACTGCTAATTGTCCAAGTGGTTGTCAAATATCGGCTTCATAGACAATTGCACTATTTTTGAGAGCAATCCTGGACTGCTCTCGTCTCCTGCAATATTGCCCATAGTGTCACGATGAGATCGCATGGGCGATCTTGTCGGACAGCCGTCACCCAGGGCACCTCCCCTTCTAGCGTCTTCTCCGTTGTTCTGTCACCTTTTCCTCCTTTCGCTCCTGCCACCCATCTCTTTCTCTATATATACTGCTCCCCTGCTCTTCTTCGGCGCCGGTTATTATGGTTCCGTCTCCTATGTTTCCTCATCCTTTTCTGCACGTCCAGTCATGTCTACCGGTTTCCTCTCTTATCCTCGCTACTTCGTCTTCTACTTCCCTGATCTCCTTGCCCGAGTCTCTCCTTCCTTTGTCTGGTTTATCTCCTTTTGCAACCGCATATTCGGTGGTGTTTTCCGTTATCCATTTTTGCTGTTGTCTGTTTCTCGTTTTCTTTATTTCATTAAAACCCGCTTGCGTTTACGTCCGCCCCCGTTTGTGTTATTCCTTTCACGCTAACGTCGCGGTACCCTGGCGTTCCAGCGTTACACATAGTCCTATGGTAGGATTTGTTAGGGGCTGATAATCCAGAGCAGGGGCCATGAATTAGACAGTTAGGCTTAACCGACTGTCTGCTGGTGGAAAGCATGTGTCTGTTACACGCATCTGCCCTAAAAAGCACCTAAAAAGTCTACTTTAATAATCTCATTAGGATGAATGCAGATAACTATAAAAGAAGTAGCAATCTTAAACTTAAGCCAGGATTACTTAACATTAGATCACTTACAAACAAAGCTGATTGTAAATTAATTAATCACTGATAAACACTTACACACACTCTATCTTACTGAAAGGCTTGCACCCATGCCCTTTATGTACTGAAATTGCCTCAGACTCCTTGAAAGATATTTAAAAAAAAAGATATAGAAAGATATATATTATAAAGATGCGCTGTAGTATATTAATAATACAAATATATAAATCCCTTCCAATTTTGCATTGGGGTACATTGTTTTAAATATTTTAGTAACTTTATCATGCATTTGTTGACAATAATAATAATAATAACAACAACAACAATTGCAAGTTATATAAAGAGGAACAAGATGAGCACTCGAGTAATACTAATGGCAGAGAATTCCAAAGTTATGGACCCAAACTCTTTGAACAGTCTAGATGTTATATGTAAAAAATATCTATTAAACTAATGAAAATTTTACAATGTACCTACCTGACTGAGAATGAAACATGTTTCAGCCTTTACCCGGAGTTGGTTGTCCTGTAGGTGTTGGAGCACCTGTCGGACCTGGGTGATGTGAGAGGGCAGGTTGTGCGAGTAAACTAGGATGTCATCCAGGTAGACCATGAGGAACCTTCCCAGCATATCCCAGCAGTCATTCATGAAGGTCTGGAAGATGGCTGGAGCATTGGTCAGGCCAAAAGGGCATCATGCGGTACTCGTAATGGCCTGTGCTGGTGCTAAATGCTGTCTTCTATTTATCAACCTCCTTTATACCTACCAAATTGTATGGACTGTGCAGGTTGAGCTTAGTAAACCAGTTTGCTGCACGCAGTTGTTCAAGGGCAGATGGCACCAGGGGCAGGGGGTACATATATCTCCTGGCGATCTTGTTCAGCTCCCGATGCAAGGTCTGAGGGAACCGTCCACCTTGGAGACAAAAAAGAATCCGGCTGAGAGGGTGGATGTGGATGGCAATCAGATCAAGGTGCAGGGATTCTTTGATGTAAGGATCCATGGCGGTCTCCTCAGTGGGATAAAGGGGATATAAACAAGCCTTCGGGGGTGCTGTGTCTTCTAATAGCTCAATTGTGCAATCGTAGGGTCTGTGGGGGTGGGGGGAGGGGGTGATGGTGGGTTCCCAGAAGACCGAAGCTAGGTCCAGGTATTCCCGGGGAACGTTGGGAGGTATAAAACTAAATAGGTTAAAAAGACAGAAAGTAAACAGAATAAGAGAAATGGAGAATGTAATAAATCAAACTGACTATGTAATTAAATTTAATTGTTTACTCAATATTTCTACAATAATTTTGTAAATAACAATACATTATAATAACTATATCCATTTGTATCCATCCACGTGTAGCATAACTCTTTTGTGGCATTAATTATAACAGCTTAGCTAATACGTTTTAAGGTAACACAGATAACACAAGGCAACACACAACCAAACCCCCAACAGCCAACAAACCTGAGAGATCAGACATGAGAGACAACAACACAGAAACATCTCAGTTTGTACATACACAGTCCATAGAGGACCAAAGCCATGATAGAGTAGGCAGGCCATAAATGACTCCAGACTCCAACTAGGCAATTTATAATTTAGAATTGCCCATTTTAGCAGTCAGAATTATTTTTTCTTTTCGAGTGATGACAGGCTAAATTTGCAGATTCAGGAAGGTCTCTTACTAAATTCCTTACTAAATTCGATTTAGCAGCAGGAGTGCGTTTTTCCACAACAAAAGATATGACCTGCCTAAAAAATATGTGATGTGTGTCTGGATGGGACTAAACTGTAAACATTTGAAAAATCAGAGAATTGTAAAAAATAGTAATTCTGCCTGTAATTTCCTGTGGGAATGTTGGAGAACAACATGTATATATCTGATCCAGATGGAAATAAAATAAGCTGTAAAAGAGGAAATTGCTGCAGGACGCCATGTCAATAATTTAATCCTGTATGAATAGCACTATTATCACTCTAGTGACTATCATAAGGACCTGAGACTATGTTCTATACATAGACAAGCTACGTGCAGTAAATATGCTCGAAATTGTTTTCAAATCTGCTTGGGTCCAAAAATACCCTTGCTTTTCCTTCTGCTCTTAGATGCTCTTAAAGGCTTATGCAACAGTATGCTAAAAGCATGATACATTAATATATAAATATATTTGACTTGATAAACATCCTTATGGTTTGAGAAAGCTATCCAGCATCCTACTGAGCACAATCATTACAAACTCTTTGTATTACACAGACCTTCAAAAAGCACTAGTGTTCAACTGCAAAAGTGCTCAGACAGTTGCATATGAAACTGCATATATGCCATATTTTTGGCATCCAAATGTTTGTATTGTTTGTATATATTATTTGTTTGTGCATTGACTTGTTGAAAAATACATGGATATCCTGAAAGCTTACTTATGTTGCTCTAAAATCCCAGTCTACTTTTCAGCCATCACAGGAGTGTAAATGACATTTGCCACTGGTCCTGACACATACCATGCCTCATACCATGACAGACCCTGGCTTTGGAAAATCTGGAGGGTATTAACACCCCCCCACCCCCCACCCCAAAAAAAAAAAATTTTTTAAAAAATAACAGGAATACTGATTAATCGGACCAACATTTACACTGTGTGCTCATCTATCCAGTCCAGAAAAGTTGATGCCACCTCTGGACATGGTTAACATAAGATTATACACAGTAATGGTTCAACTTTCATTTGTGAATGTAACTCTATATTGTAGTGAGTGACAAAGGTTTGCCAAAATTATCCCTGGCCCATGTGATTCTATCACGTTTTGCTATTGATGAATATCAGTTCTTGAGTCAGTGCCATCTGAGAATTGACAGATCACAGGTCGTCATATTAAGCTTGTACCCTTGCCCTTCATTCCCTCAGATCCAATAAATGATTTATTGATACTGTCCACTGAGGGAGAAATGTGTAAATCCTTTCCAATCTTTGCAAAAGGAACAAAATGGAAGAATTTCTCATGCATCCGTTGACAACAACAAGAGTAGGAAGATAAAAAAATGGCTTTTACAATCCCTATAATGTCTTACATAGGTAAAAGAAACGAAACAGGAAGCGCAGTGAGAAGTAAAGAGGAAGATTTTAACATGACTTTTAAAAGATGTCAGAGAGGAATAGTCACATAGTGGTTGTGGCAGAGAATTCCACAGTTATGGAGCAGCAGCACTGAATGATCTTCTTCCAACCAATGACAGTTTAAAACTTGGGGCAGTCAGAAGTCCGGATTCAGAAGATCTGAGGCTGCGGGAGGGACAGTACAAATGGATTAGCTCACTGAAGTAGGAAGGAGCGAGACTGAGGAGAACTTTGAATGTTAGCATGATTTTATATTAAATCTGACTGATTACAGTCAGTGAAGATGCTGTAATACAGGTGTGGTGTGTGTAATAGACTTATTAATGTTTGCTACTGAGTTTGGAGTTTGGAATGTACTGACTATGGTTAAGCAGAAAAGAACGTAAAAAAGAGACCATAAAAGAGAGAGTTGAGGGCACTAAACAACATTTTTGCATCAGTATCAAAGAGAACGAGGCAGAGGCATGCAATATTGCAAAGATGAAAAAATGTGGTCTTGGTGAGGAATTTTAAATGGGGTTCAAACGTCAAGGTGGAATAAAAAAGAATACACAGATTGTTAGTAACTAGAGCTGACCTTATAGGACAACAGCAATAGTGAAGTTGAGGGAATACATTAACTGTGATCTGGGACCAATCAATAAGACTGGAGTCTCGTCAGCATTGAGCTTTATGCAATTCTTGTGTAACCAGTAATGCTTAAGGTCAGTAATGAACATACTAAGCAACTGGACAGAGGCCAGAGATGATATTTAGTGCCATTAGTTTACATGAATTTAATGTAAAAATGTAATTTACGATCATTATATCGTATAATCAAGTCTGGCAAACTTGAGGTCCTCTGCCCAACTTTGCTGCTCAAAGACTCAGCCTCTCCTGAGTGCTGATTATATACTAAATTATTATTATAATTACCTGATTAGGACATATGTTTGAAATCACATCAATATTTCGTTTTTTTTAACCTCCATACTAGCCCTAAATATTTCTGCACCAATTCTTTTCATATGTGGATTTATTAAGAAATTAAATTAAGTTAAATTAAATCAGATAATCAGACAAATCATGACATCTCTTGAGCAAGTCAATGTAAATGTAGTACACAATATTTTGCTTTTGGGGATTTCCAAGGTGTCCCAGAATTTTCTGATTTCTGATTGGTTTTAAATAACCTTAATTATTTCACAAGAGGTGCGGAAATCATACAATTTTAACACAAATGCAAAAGCCAAACTCCTAAATGTGCTGTTCCATTAAAGTAAGGGAAGTTAACTTATTCTCTTCCTTTTGATTGTTCACATTACTGGTCCCCATGATGGATCATCCATCTTTATCCTTTGCACCTTTCTATATCCTTGGGCCTTGACTGGTCCGGTATGATCCACACAGTTTATTTGACACAGGTTTGTTCAACCTCATTGTCACACCCATGGACAGCTCACGTGACCACACCCGGCCAGTCTCACCATCCTACTGATCATGCACACCGGTTCCTCATTCACTAATCAGCCACTCATCAGCACCCGACGACTTAAGCCTCTATTCATTCAGTCACTCTCCGCTAAGCTTTTTGGTTCTACCCCAGTTGCTCCGCGTTCTCTCTTGCCGACCATTTGCCTTTTTTTTTCCATCTTTGTCTCCGCTCACTCCCTGGATAACGTTACGCTCTGACTGTGTTTTGACCCTGGACTGTTTACTTGTTTTTTGATTATTGACTGCCGATTTTGTAATAAACGCCTGCTTCCTGCACGCCGCATTTGAGTCCGCTCCTTTGATCGCCTGGCTTGACACTCATTTATCTGGGCTTAGTAACTGTACACTGGCATGTGCACCCCAGCTGGCTGAGCTATAATGTCATAACATGCCATGTAAAATCCATATAAATTGCATTAATAATCTAAATAATAGAATGTATGTTTACACAGCTAATCAAATGTCAGACATTTACAACTTTTACAACTAAAACTTTGACTGCCAGTATTCAAACTTGAATTGAAATATGTTTTTGTTATATTTGCATTTGCGGGTGACAGGCCATCACATAAAAGAAAGAGATACTCTTTTTTAAAAGAAACAATCTCTGTTTTAGATGTGTGGTATTGTTCTAGCATGCATGACAAAAGAGTTCTGTGAACATTCTGATTTTGAAGATGCTTGCCAATTTATTTGTAGACTGTCTAAACAAAGTGTGTCAGGGATTTAAAAAAAACTATTTGAAGTTCTGTCAGAATGGGTAATTATGCCACTCTTGAATAAAACAACATTGTCTGGTTTTAGGTTGGGCCTATACAAAATAAAAAAAATAATAATTCAATTTATTTTTGCAAAACCACTTATTATACTTGGGTGGCACAGTGGTCTACTGCTCTGGCCTATTGCCACAGAAACTCAAGTTAGTCTGAGTGGTGCCTTCTGGCCAAGCTGGGCTTCACATGCAGACACCAAGAGTTGTATATGCAGGAACTGGGAACTTTATGGTCCGTAGATAAATAATGTTGTTACTATATAAACTAATACTATTACTATTTAGAACATATTATACAGTATAATGTTTTAATCGCATTTTGTGTCCATTTAAAAATATGGGATGCACATGTGGACAGGGTGGGGGGGAGGGGGGGAAGGGGGTTGGGGAGGCATACAGACTCCACACAAAAAGGACACGGAAGGCTGTGAAGCGACAGTGACACTTTTGTCAGACATCTATAAAACAAAAGATGTTTTTAATTAATAGGGATATGGACTTCCGATTAAAAATGTCAGTTCTATGTTCGTCAAAATTAATCCTGTCGCAATTTCTGAGACAATTCACTGAGTTTGGTAGCTGATTCCAGTCTAACAGGGTTGACTCTGTGTATGAAACGGCACAAGAAGAGGAGCTCTTATGCAGCACAGCCTGCAAATCCCGACTTAGTAAGTCAATCGTATGCTAATCAGTAATAGCTTTCTTCAAAGTAGCAATAATTACCCAGATGACTTCAGGCTTCCTAACAAGTTTACGTTGTTAAAATTGATTGCCCTGTGTAGCACTCATTAATATTCTGTACTAGTTCACAGTTTTAACCATGCCAAAGTCCTACAGCTGCAAATGATGCTGCAATAACCTGGAAATATTGCTACCAATTTGGTGCACCTGTTAATCATGTGACCACTAAATTGCCAGTCAGTGTTCAGTGCAGATGTATTCCACAAGATGAATATGTACTCCCTTAAACACTTCTTCACATCATCCTCGTCATTCCATTTTTAACAGTTAATGTGTTTTCCCTTGGCCGTTGAGTTTGCCGTTATAATAATAATATTAATAATTATTATAATTTTAACCATAGTTATAATTCTAATTAAAATAATAATTAGAATGTTGGTTTTACATGATTATGTAAAATTATGGTCATGTACTGTCGAGGGAAGAAGGCAAAGTACCTACACCTGTTCCTTATTAAGAACCTCTGTATATTCACAGCTTTTCAGTTCCTGTTCGGTTTTCACGCTGGCGATTAAGCGTCACCACTCGGTTTTGTTTCTCGCAGCACTTACTGGTTTCCGTTCCAGTTTCATCCTGCTGTAACATGGGTGCAATCCTGCTTCCTTTTTGCCTTTGTAATAAATGTTAAAATGTCAGTTTTTCCGTATCGCCGCGTGTCTGCGCTACACTCTGTGACCCAGCGAGACAAGACCCCTCTATAGAGTTATTTTCCAAAAATATTAGTCACAAGTCCAGCGACTTTACAAAACATATTGATTGTGGGAAACAGAACAGAATCCGAAAAAATGTCGGTAACCACACGTCCCGCCTCTGCCCAGGGAGATGGAACTGCAACTAGATATGACAACACTATGTAATGGTCGTCACAAATACACAAATTAGCGCATTACATAATGTATGCAATTAAATGTAATGCTAAAATTACATGCACCCATAAATGCCTACATTTGTGGCAATATGCATGGATGGAGTTTAGCAACTAAAGACGAGTGAAAACGTTTACATTCACATTCGTAATGTTTGTTGTTTTTTTTCCTTAAGGTTTCACATTAAAACCACATCCCTTTTCAGCAAGCTCCTCTTCAAATCCTGTTTCATCCCCTCACTCAGCAGGATTTGATGTTGCAGACTGTGGCCACTGCCTGCTTGTTAGGTCCATTACTCTTGTCAGTGAATATAAGTATTGCCTAATTCCCAAGGGCAAAGAGGATACCTAAAGCATCTAGTGAGCAATGGATGGTCATTCATCAGGAAGGGCTTTACTATTGTAACTCTATATCTGTTTATCTATATCATCATGAAAATGTTCTTATTGAGACTTTGCAGTATCCATTGTGCCAGAACAATATATGGGTAGCTGTAGTGTTTGTGATGTGACTAACCAGGACGAAAAACAATGTTCTTGTCCGTATATTGTTCATACACAAAAAAGTATGAATAGTACTTTGATTGTGTGTTTGTGGTCGTGAATGACACAACATTTTAGATTTTTGAAAGACCACTGATTGAACAGTTATTATTTTCTTTCAAATATAAATATTTTCTGCCTGTCATCCACAAAAAAACATCTTAATCAAAACCTTTATGACCTTTTCTGCAGTCACACCATCAAAGAAACATAAGTAACTTGAGCATTTACCACAGCTGATGATGTCATCTAATATACACACCAAGTGCAAAAAAAACATCTCTGGAAAACAGCATCCTATAGAAAGCAGCTTGCCAGAGTGGCAGTTTCTTAGTTTAAATAACCATTTGGTTTGTGGCAGAAACAATATAAAACTAATTTTATAAAATGTTGTTTTTTTTACCTTTTAAATAACTTTTATTTAGTAATTTTATATAACTCTGCATTGTAGTTCTTGACAAAGGCTTGCCTTATTAATCCCTTGCCCTTGCTGTTGTTGAATAATGGTTCTTAAAATAGAGCCGTCTGAGGAATTAAAGATCATGGCTGCTGCGCAAAGACTCAACCTTTCCTGGATGCTGCTTTTGTACCAAATCATGATTACAGTACAATGGCCGTTTACATCACTTGTTTGAAATCTCATCATCATTTAGTTTATTTAATTCAATACTAGCTCAAATTGCTTTTTATTTATTTTGGCAAGCTTGAAATTAAGAAATAGATGTTTATTAACAAATACAAGGTTTCCCACAACCAGAATATGTGGTTCCTAATGCAACCAGTTTCTGAAATAATATGATAAAATGTACAAAGAGGTGACTACAGATTGCTCGTGCATGACATAATGAAAAAGAACTGTTCACTTCTCTCCTAAGACCACAGTGTATTTTTGTACTTAGTTTGTCTTCATTTTCCAAGTAACTAATGCAGACATAATTTAGGTGCTATGCAATGTGTGTGTGTGAGTGTGGCTTGGTGTGTGTGTGGCTTGGTGTGTGGTGTGTCTGTGTGTGTAGTTGTGTGTGTGAGTGTGTGTGTGTGTAGTTGTGTTTGTGTGAGTGTGGCTTGGTGTGGGTGGTGTGTGTGAGTGTGGCTTGGTGTGTGTGTGTGTAGTTGTGTGTGTGTGTGTGTGAGTGTGGTTTGGTGTGTGTGTGTGTGTGAGAGTGTGGCTTGGTGTGTGTGTGTGTGTCTGTGTGTGTGTGTGTAGTTGTGTGTGTGTGAGTGTGGCTTGTTGTGTGGTGTGTGTGTGGCTTGGTGTGTGGTGTGTGTGTGTGTATGTGTGTGTGTGTGTGTGTGTGTGTGTGTGAGTGCCGCTTGGTGTGTGTGTAGGTGGGTGGGTGGTTAGCTGAGCTTGACCTTGTGCTTCCCTACAGCCTCTAACTAATCAATACTTTAAGGGGTTTTCAGAGGTAACAAAGCAGCGTGAGTGAAGTCAAGAGAAGTGTGTGAGAAAGAAACGCATGCTATTATGCCTGGAGAGGGTTGTAGAGCCCCAAAATTACCTTTGGCCTGCTCATTTCAGTCCCATGCTATAAAAATGGTCAGTCCTCTTTTATGTAGGGTGCATCTTGGTCAGGGTCAAAATGGGCCTGAACCCTAAAATTACAGGGTTCAGAGCATATACCTGAGGCAAAGTAACCTAGCATACTCACTCAGTCAGTAATGTAGATTAGCCATCCACCTTTATAAATGTTTCTGTAAGGTAAGATGAGCTGGGGAATGTTTAGGAAACAAAGCAACACAAAGTGAACATGCTAAATTCATGTACATGGAAGCAGGGGCTGAACCTGTGCAGCACCAGAACTATAGACTGTCAATTTTTTTGCCAGCCTTAAATAAAGAATTTAATGTTTGTGCTACTACATACACCCACAATTTAAAATTCAACATTCACATAATTCAAATGTTTAATGTGAAACAACATTGTTTATTGATTTAGCAACAGATTTTAGGAATAGGGGCGTCCCAGTTGCATTCTTTTCTTTTAAAAGGCAATGGAACAATGAACTGGTCTTTTTTATTTAGAAATCGACATATACAGTGGAGGAAATAATTATTTGATCCCTTGTTGATTTTGTAAGTTTGCCCACTTACAAAGAAATGAAAAGTCTATCATTATAAGGGTAAATTTATTTTAACCGTGGGAAACAGAATATCTAAAAGAAAATCCAGAAAATTACATTGTATAAAATATATACATTTATTTGCATTTTGCAAAGAGAAATAAGTATTTGATCCCGCTGGCTAACAAGACTTAATACTTAGTGTCAAAACCCTTGTTGGCAAGCGCAGCAGTCAGACTTTTGTTTGTAGTTGATGATGAGGTTTGCTCTCGTGTCAGGAGGAATTTTGGTCCACTCCTCTTTTGAGGCTGTCGCTTGGCAACTGGGATCTTCAGCTCCCTCCATAAGTTTTCTATGGGAATATCGTCTGCAGACTGGCAGACTGCAGACCGCTCCATGACGTAAATGTGCTTCTTTTTAAGCCACTTCTTTTGTTGCCTTGCCTGTATGTTTTGGGTCATTGTTGTGCTGGTCATTTTTAATGTCCTGGTGGAGGGAAGCTACATGACTCCATCCATTCTCCCGTTGATGCAGTGAAGTAGTCCTGTGCTCTTCATGCTTGACAGTGAG
This sequence comes from Parotocinclus haroldoi, assembly GCA_034779995.1. Taxonomy (NCBI): domain Eukaryota; kingdom Metazoa; phylum Chordata; class Actinopteri; order Siluriformes; family Loricariidae; genus Parotocinclus; species Parotocinclus haroldoi. The sequence continues at coordinate 38,220 of JAUZST010003801.1, forward strand.
GGCGGTGTCCTTTGGGTCAGGGTCAGCATTTGTCTTCCTCCAAATATGGCGAGTTGAGTTAATGCCAAAGAGCTCAACTGTTGTCTCATCTAAAGGGAAACTTTTCTGTTTTGTTTAATAAATTACCCCTTTTGATATTGTTGTTCTGTCCTGTTAGTGAGTCAGCTTGTTAGGGATTTGGGGATTCTAAAATTCTTTTAGTTGGGTTCCTCTTGCAACCCTGACAGCTTTACCATTCCAACTTTTTTTGAAATGTGTTGCAGGCCTAAAATGCAGATATGGATGTTTATCAACAAATGAAATGAAGTTGACCAGACAAAACCACTATTGGATACAAAATGTTTTTTTGTTTTCTTTTTGTTTATAAATTTAAATCCATTTTAATTTTCATACATATAATAAAGTATGGAATATCTATCTAACATTCTAAATATTCATCCAAAAAGAAGAAGAAGAATCCATTTATTGTCATTATACTTTCATGCAACAACATTTAGTCCAACACTCTCCAGGAAAAAGTATATAGACTCGTAGTTAATTGAAGTAGCTATTTACATATGAATAATGCGAAATCCAGTACAGTATGAATAGTTTATGAGAATATGTTTAGTGTCCTTGCATGTGTACAATAATTAGCATGATTGGTTTAATTTTCAAATAATGAGGGTCTACTTTGACTAATCTTGACAAAGACCTTCATAATTCAATTAGATATTCGAAATAATTAGACTAATCATATAACATCAAGCATTACTTAATCAACAACAACTTTCCATATTTGTCTCAGAGCCTCTAAGGTAAAATAAACTAAGTGATTCCATTCTGTCTTTTCTGCTCTTTAGCAACCTAGACAGTTATCAAAAGTTGCCTGCTGTTTTAAGTCAGACAGTCCATCGCAGCAACCAAAATATCTTACCAAAGAATAAAACTAATGTATCATTACCAGGGACAGGACTGACCCACAGGTATCATGTCTTCTATTCAGATCTGCACTTTGACAGCCTTTTGCAACTGGCAAAACAATTGATGCCTTAGTTACAGGCAGTTGGAGTTTCTTGTCTGTCTGCATTTCCCTTCCCTCTGAACGCTTCTCTTGCAGCTTCTTATGCTGTGTCTAACTTTCACATGTTTGTCAGGGGTAGGGTTTCTTTTGACATTTGTTGATTCATTTTTTACTGAAGAAAAAAAAAATTCCAACACATACTTCTTTTGATTTCAGGCTAGGTAAACAGAACTATAGCCCACCATGTACCTTTTCCTTTTACTTCAGTTAATGCGACTGGCATCAAATCATTTGGGATTAAGCCCCATAGGCCCAAACCTGGCAGCCCTCCAGGTTCGACATTCGACTTATTATTATTATTCAACATAACATGTCCAGCGGGAGACAAATAGAGCTGGACAAACAAGCAAATAGGTTAAATGTCGAGCAGAGGTATAATTAGAGGTGGGTCTTATCCATCTCCGAATGTTTTCTTTTCAGGTTTAATATAACAGTGCACTATTTAACCCTTATATTGTGTTCGGGTCAAATTTGACCTGTTTTCAAGTTCAAGTAACTTTTTTGTATTGGAACAAGATTTCATGATATCCTCAGAAAGCTTTTTTAACATAACAAGAGAATTTTTTTATCATTTTAGTACATTCTGAATGTCTTTTAAAAAAGTAACATTTGTGATTTTATGGGTCAGTTTTGACCTGGCATAGATTATTGGCTGTTGCACATTTCCTATGTAGATCAAATATGGCTAAATTTGCTTCACCGCACACACATACACACATTCTCACTCACTTACATACACACACACACACACACACACACACACACACACACACACACACACATCCAACCCCACCCCTCTCCGTCTGGAACACAAATTTATATTGATACATACGTATACATGCATGCACACACATTTACCCTTCTCCACACCTCTTTAATGTGAACACAAACTTTCTGGGTGAGATGTTATCAGTTTCATTCTGTAGTGACATCAGTCAACATGAGCAAGAGATTCACAGTCTATTGATCACATCAGGAGAGTGATATTGAGGACAGCGAGCTCAGTGAAACTGAGGAGCATGTGTCTGAGGAAGAGGATGATGTTCAATATGACCCTGAACAAGAACAATCATCTGATGAAGAGGAAGGTGTAGATGTCAAAGATCCTCAAAGAGAGGTCTTCAAATCCAGAAAAGGTAACATTTCATAGTCATCAAGCCCTTGTGACAGCCAATCCAGATCACCAACAGAGAACATCATCAAAATGACCTTGGGCTACTACTACTACTGCATAGGCTGTGTCACATGCCCATGCCCTTTTTTATGAAAAAGCATGAACCTTTTGCCTTTGCCCTATCCCTATGGCTCACAATATACCTGTAACAGCATAGATGTCACTATAGATATAAATGTTAAAGTTAAAAAAAAATGTTCAATGTTAAGGTTAAAAATGAAAACACAAGCACTTTTTGGTCAGTGTGTTCTGATAGTAGTCTATTAGACTTAAATAATATCCTTACCACTTTTCGTTACTACAAGAAATTCGCTATAGTGAAATAAATAGTTTAAATAGTTTTCATTTCATGACAACAGGTGGTTTATTGTGAGATGAAAAGTGAAGTGAGATGAAAAGTGAAAAGCCAAAAAGCTCATACAGCTCATACGGCTCTAAAAGCCACCCTATATTTTTACCCCCTTTTTGTCCTTTTACTTTTTTCTGTTCAGGCTGCTTTTAGTTTTATTTTTATTTTCCTTTTAACGGGCTTGTTCGCGGTACCCAAGCTCCCACAGGCGCTGTTGCTGGCCCCCAGCACAAAGCTCTGGACCCTCTGGCGTGGAGCCATTATGGCAGTACCATGACCTCCACCTTCGCTATGGGACCGGCTTCGCTTCAGCTCGTTCGCGAATCCCTGGGACCCTGTCGCCCTGGACCTCAAAGCAACGGACCCCAGCGGACTCTCAGTGCCCAAGCTGTTTGTGGACTCCTGGACAGCTATGGAGTGGGCCCCTCGGCCCCACCACGGGACTCTCGACTCCGAGCTCAAAGCCCCTACCGGTCTTAAAACCCGATTAGGGATCCTGGGGATTTAGCGGGACCAGGAATGATCTTGCGAGATCTCTGGGATGCCCTATCGTAACAAATACTAGCTCAAATTGCTTTTTATTTATTTTTTCAAGCTTGAAATGAAGAAATAGATGTTTATTAACAAATACAAGGTTTAACCAGAATATGTGGTTCCTGATGCAACCTGTTTCTGAAAAAATGTACAAAGAGGTGATTACAGATTGCTCGTGCTCAACTGTAACATGACGTCCCTGTCCAGGAAGTGGATTTGAAAGTGAATGATTGAATGTTATTTTACTTTATATAACTGTTGTAATATGTATGATATCTGCTAAGGAAAAGGAGGGAAAACTTTATACTGCAATTAACGGCTTAGGGTCTGTCCCAATCTGTCTCCACCCCTTGCACACGGTCTTACTTAAAAATTATGTCAGTCATACAGACTGAAGTACAAAGAGAGGTTGTATATACTGTAGCTCTGCTCACCTAGGCAGAACTCAAGAGAAGAAAGCTTTGGCCTTTTCATAATAACAATAATAACAATAACAAGGAGAAATGTGATGACATTTACAAAATGTCAAAGTGCTATGGCAATACCAGAAATCTGCTAAACATCTGAAAGTCAGTCCCACAACCAGGGGAGGCATTCAGAGGGGAGGGAACTACTGAGAAACTGCTGCCGATACTCCGTGCCAGTGTGTGACAGAAGTCCCTGAAAAAAGCTTTTCAGGAGGTCAGGTGATATCCGGTTTACAGCTTCATATGTATTTCATTTGGAAAAGGGGTGATTTTGGAAAACACTAGCAGAGTACTAGTGACTACATGTTTTCTAAAATCTAGAATTCTGCTGACAGTTTTGAAGACTTTTTTCATTTCTTTGGGAACTATACAGTTCAGCATGTGATCATCTCTGCTTGAAGTGGCTTTAGACCTTTAATTTGGATCATTTCTATCAACATCACTTGTTGTTTCAGAGCATTGGCTTACTATTTTAATAACTAATAGTGAAAATGGGATTTTCTGTACCCATATGTTATTGCAAATGTCAGAAGAGCAGCAGATGAGTTGACTTTTTTCTCACTTATTTACTTGTGACAAGACTTCATGTTGTAGATCTTTGCCTGAAGATATCCGACATTCCTTGTTCTATTTAAGAGCTTGTTTTTCAAGATTGTGATGGGCTGCATCAAGTGTGTCATTTTACTGACAAATGACTAATATTTTAAGATATTTTGGAAGGTTTTGAATATGCAGACACCTCTTAGTTCTTTAGTTTCTTTATATTTTTATGTTATCTGCAACAGTATCACTGTAGTAATGAGTACAGATGAGCAAGGGGCGTGAGAGGTATCAGAAGTGTGTGTGTGTGTGTGTGTGTGTGTGTGTGTGTGTGTGTGTGTGTGTGTGTGTGTGTGTGTGTGTGTGT
>JAUZST010003802.1:0-16843 GCA_034779995.1 Parotocinclus haroldoi
ATTATAGCACGTCCCGTCTTGTAACATAGGGCATGTTCGATTAATCGTACCAGCCGGTTATTAGAACCAAAACCATCCCGTCCCGATGTGGTAACATTAACCGGATTCGACTGTATTTCATTTTGAACTGCCCTCTTTTTTATGAGCAGTATAGAAGGTTATCCTTTTAAACCTCCTCTTGAGTAAAGCTACAAAGTGTTTACCATCAAATATGCTTCAGTAGGGCAGGACCTGCGTGTCATCCGTGTCGGTTTTCTCAAGGTTAATTGGCGTTTCTGAAGTGTATGTGCCCGCGATGGATTGGTGCCCTGTCTAGGGTCGTTCCTGCCTTGTGCCCTGAGCTGCCAGTTAGGCACCGGCTCTCTCGTGACCATGTCCAGGATCAAACGGATAAGAAAGTGAACACGTTTACTTGAATCTCAAAATTAAAAGAGACAAAATGAATGTGTTTATGTCCTCTTATCCTTTCTGTAAATAGACTCTGCTCAGTCAACTAATTTGAGATGAAAAGACTCTCGTTCCTCTTGGTACCCCAGTCTGTTAACAGAATGTCATTAATCAGTCCAGCAGATCAAAACAAAGTGTGCGCTGTACCCTGCTTGGTGCGCTTGTTACCCTCTTCCTTTGGTTTTATATACCTTATGTTTCTATGCACACGGAAGCCAAAAAGAACGACACGTTTCACCTAACGGATCGTAGTAAAAGATTTGTTTTATTAAACGTCACCATCGTCGTGGTCACACGAGGTCACATCGAGACTAGTCAAATATTCACTCAAATCAATGCCAATTTAGAGTAATCAGTAAGACTGTGGGAGGAAACCGGAGTACCCGGAGTAAACCCACACAGACACTGGGAGGACCCGGGTTTGAACCCGAGACCTTCTTGCTGTGGGACAGTGGTGCGAGCCACCGTGAAGTAAAAAAAAAAAAAAAAAAAAAAAAAGGCACCCGAAATGGAAATGCGTACATAAAGATACAAAAAACTGACTTGAGTATAGTAATGAAGTATATTTATATGTTACTGTCCACCACTGGAATCTACTGATACCATAAATGATCACTTCCACCATTCGGTTCGCTGCACGGTTGCGTCCCGTTACGGTCCCTCTCCGGGCTGATTTACATAGCACACACTTCAGTGGTTCTTGGCAGGAGAACCTGAATGCTGACCTGCACGTCATGCTGGATTTGTTTTCCTGTAGGTCCATGTGGTGCCGTTCAGTGATTCTTGCCGTTCGGCCGCCTCGGGACGGAGCCAATGAGGGAAACAGATGTTGTCAGAAATTCGTTTAACCAGCGGGGCTTCTTGTGTTTGGTACTGAAACTGCAAAAATCTCGTGCCTGGACCTAAACTACTGTTTATTGTGAAGTACAGGAGGAACCGAATATTACACACTGATGGATAAAATGTAGACTTTATTAATTACCACAACGTTATTAGTGTGGAGTATAAAGCTTGTGGCACACCTAAGTAAGCCAAGCTTAATGTTTAGGACTGTAACACTAATTATTGTAATGCAAACACACGCCCACCGGCTATTAGGTACACCTTGCTACTGATGGGTTGGAGCCCTTTTGCCTTAAGCATCATGCAGTCGCTGCTGATTTGTCGGCTGAGCAGCCATGATGTGAATCTCCCGTTCCAGAGCTGTATTCTCTGCTGGATTGAGATCTGGTGACTGTGGAGCCGTTTGAGTTACAGTGAACTCACGATCATGTTTGTGATGATTTGGGTTTCGTGATTATGGTGTATTATCCTGCTGGGAGTAGAAATTAGAAGACGATACACTGTGTGCTCATAAAGGGAAGGGATGCACCTGGTCAGGAACAATACTCAGTCAGGCTGTGGGGGTTTAAACGATGCTCAGTTGGTATTAACCGGGGAAAGCGTGCCAAGAAAACACTTGCAGTCAAAAGACACGCGTGTTGGGTTAATTGGTGTCTCTAAAAAGTGGGGTGTGCGCGTGCGCCCTGCGATGAATTGGCACCCCGTCTAGGGTTGTTCCTGCCCTTGCGCCCATAGTTGCTGGGTGGTGGATTAACGCATCCATTATCCATCATCAGTGCCCACCCGGCAACTCTGGCTGCAAGGGCAGGAACAACCCTAGACGGGGCGCCAATCCATCGTAGGGCACATGCACACAGTCTCACACAGTCTCACACACAGTCTCTCACACAGTCTCACACACACACACACACACACAGTCTCACACACAGTCACACATTAAGTTGACTGTTTATTAACCTAACATGCTTGTCTTTGGACTTTGGGAGGAAACCGGAGTAAACCCACACACTAAGGGCCACTTTAGGGACACCAATTAACCTAACACGCTTACCTTTGGACTGTGGGAGGAAACCGGAGTAAACCCACACAGTAAGGGCCACTTTATAGACACCAATTAACCTAACACGCTTACGTTTGGACTTTGGGAGGAAACCGGAGTAAACCCACACACTAAGGGCCACTTTAGGGACACCAATTAACCTAACACGGTTACCTTTGGACTTTGGGAGGAAACCGGAGTACCCAGAGTAAACCCGGAACCTTCCTGCTGTGAGGCGCCGGTGTTACACACCGAGCCCCCGTGCTGCCTTTCTGAATGATTAAAAAAAATAAAATAATTTTCACGCTCTCTTCAGCCAGGCCGGGGTTGTAATTGTTTTTTACAAACTGAAAATAAAAGTAGTTTCTCCTAGCTGATTGAGATTGATTGATTGTTTTCATTTATTTATTTATCTATCTGTTGTGGTAACGGGGAGGTCTGAGCCGAGTTGTGCGATCATGTTGTTTTTGATTTAACTGCCGTGTTTTCAGTGGCATTTTCTAAACCGTACCATTTTATTGCCTTGTTGTTATGCTGTGATCTGTACGCGCCTTTACCTTGTTGGGTAATAACGTTGCTTCTGCACAAATGTTTGCAATTCTTCTCGATGATTGTGGCTCAAAGGTGGCTCAGCGTTTACATTTACGCTCAGTTTAGAGCAGCGCCGCAGAATCCCTTACCCAGAATGATACAGTCTCACAACCTACAGTGCAAGCAGTTACAGGTTTCGGCGCCGCTGTGAGGTGAACTTTGGTGTTTCTGGTCAGTAATCTAGAACTTTAACCACTGCACCACAGCCCTTTTACGTCTCAGCTCGGTTGTAAGTTGCTTTGAACGTGGGCGTCTACCAAATGCTGTTGCTGACTAAAACCACATACTTTCTGTGTTGAACGATGTGACCGTAATACCCAACGGGTGTCGTTTGCTATGTTTATTCACCATTTATTAGGGAACAAAGCGGCGTGAGACCCAACCGTTACGGCCTTTGAGAATAGAAAGCTGTAGGCGTACCGGATACGTAGAAGTAAGACCATGCGTCAAAAATAAGTCAATACCGGCTCATGGTTTAAAGTGCGACGGTCAGTTAATCACGAGGTTGAGGGTTGGCTTCTCCACCCTGCTAACCTGCCAGCGTCGAGCCACGAAGCAAGGACCTTAAGTCACAAATTCTTGGATTATTCGATGGAAGATTGCGAGTTGTGAGTCGCTTTGCCTAAAGGTGTGAAAAAATGATTTCTTTTTTTTTTTTTTTTTACCTCAACAGTTGTACACGCCAGATATGATGCTTGCCGTACGATTTTTAAGTCTGGTTTATAAGTCTGTATATTCTATAATAGCTGAATTATTATATTTTCTTTTCCCGTCCGTTTATTAATCAATTTCTGATGACGTATTAATTGAGTACATTTTACAGGTGACGTTTTGCATTTAGCAGACGCCCAAATCCAGAGCGACTTAGATATCCAAGCAATTATTGGTCGAGGGCCTTGCTCAGGGACCCAACTGTGGCAGAGGTGCATTATATAATCCATTTTTTAAAAAAAATAATTTAGATTATTTTAGAATTTTTCTATTACTAATTTAAATTTGATTCATAATTTGTTATTTATTTTGAACTATTTTTCCTATAATTTAATATACATTTAGTATTTGTTTAATTAACATCTAGGCTGCCCATGGAGGGCGGGTCCCCTGTTGAGTCTTGATCCTCCCGAGGTTTCTTCCTACCATTTTAGGTAGTTAGTTTTTCCTTTCCACTGTCGCCCTGGGCTTGTTCAACCTGTGATTGGCCTTTTAAGATCTTGTATTACTGTAAAGCTGCTTTTGGACAATGCTACGTTGTAAAAAGCGCTATAGAAATAAAATTGAATTGAATTGAGAGGTGGGATTTGAACCCTGGACCTTCTGGTTCTTAGTCCAGTACCTTAATCACTAGGCCACCACAGTCCCTATCACATATAACACCTAGGCTGCACCTTTTTTCGTCCCTTTTTGGGTCTTTGTCCTCTCATGGCTGTCAACCTCAGCTCGCTCAGTTATTACGTCTGGCAAGGATAATTGTAAAGCTTGGAAACATTGCTCTGTAATCACTGTAGACTTAAAAAAAATGTCTCCTTTAAACGATGAAGATTGATTCTTACGAACGAACGTCTGATTTTGGAGAACAGAAGGGAGCACAGAGATTCATCGTGTCATACAAGATCTGAATGTATTTATTTATTTTTTTTAAGCCTTAAGCCCGTTAGTTGTCTTAAGTCTATCCAGTTCTGCACCTAATTTAAACTTTTACTTTACATTTATTATTAACGATTGATTCTGTTAGTATTATTTTTGTTAACATTGGCCCGAACCTGAACATTTTTATAAGCAAGCTAAATGATTTTCTAGTTCTGAGAGGGAAAAAAAAACACAGTTTCTAATGTATTTCCATGTCTGAAAAGGCTGGCACACTGAAAATACAGGAGCTCATTGATGCTGTGCAGAGGCCAAAGTGACGGCGAAGTACAGCTCTGAAAACACTGAAAATACAGCTCCTGTATTTTCAGTGTGCCAGCCTTTTCAGACATGGAAATACATTAGAAACTGTGTTTTTTTTCCCTCTCAGAACTAGCTCTTAGAACTCGCTACTCAGAACCAGTGATCAGTTAGCTTGCTTATAAAAATGTGCAGGTTCGGGTTCAGGTTCGGCCCTAAAATATTATCGCAAACTTTTATGCTACTTTTGCCGATATATTAAAATGTTTCAACAGCATATAATTGCAACAAAATGTCATTTTATATTTATTATTATTATATATTTATATTTTATATATATTTTATATTTTGATATTTTATACTTTAAAGTACCAGAACTCGCTGCCAGCTTTTGCATTTCTCTCTTGGTGGTTTTCTTTTTTTTTTTTTTTAGGTGCGGTGCAGAGGCTTGATCTTCTGCTTTAGTCTTTGTGTTTTTTATAGGTTATGGTGAAATGACTATTCTAGCAACAATGTGAGAAAACCACTATATAAATTTGGTCCCAGTTCCAGCAGCACACACTTGGACGTTCCTCCACCTCAGCATCACTCTGACGCTGTTCTTCATCAACAGAACCCAGTCCCACCAGAGTGCAGGAACTCCCTCCATCATTTAGTTATCAGGAGACGATGTGCCTCCGAAAACTTACCGCTGGCGACTCATTATCTTAAATCTATTTTGTTATTTAATTTGAATTTTATTACTAATTCAAATTGTACTGTTTATTTCATTTTACTGTTACTACTACTTAATTATTTACACCCAGCGGGGAAGGGGGTCCCCCCTTTTTGAGTCTTGGTCCTTCCAAAGTTTCTTCCTTCTATATTCAGAGGGTTTTTCCTTGCCACTGTCGCCCTAGGCTTGCTCAGTTTGGGATTGGCCTTTTAAGATCATATAAGATTTTAAGTCAGATTTATTTCTGTAGCGCTTTTTACAACGGCGCATCGTCTCAAAGCGGCTTTACAATCTTCTTTTATCTTAATAGGCCAATCCCAAACTGAGCAGGCCTAGGGCGTCGGTGGCAAGGAAAAATTTCCTGACTATAGAAGGAAGAAACCTTGTGTGGCCTAGATGTTGTCCATGTTGGATCTCAAATTTTCAACTAAGCCCTTAAACCCTCAGCCGCTCTACTCGGCTGCAAGCCACTTTGAATTAAAGCAACTGCATTCATGCAAGGGGTCCGTCTTGGCGCATAAATAAACTCCATCCCGTTTACATTTTACGTTTAGATTTATGACCTTTAGCAGACGTTCTTATCCAGAGCGACTTACAAGTGATCCAGTCGACGTTACGACGTTTACAATCCACACGGGGTTAAGTGGTGCGGGTTATGCTCAAGGACCCGACAGTGGCAGCTTGACAGAGGTGGGATTCGAACCCAAGACCTTCTGGTCTATAGTCTAGGACCTTAACCGGTAGGCTACCACAGTCACCCATCTCCAATCTGACATGTAGCTTCTCAGAACGTTGCCCTAGTTCCAAAACTCTGACTTGGCGTATCAGTTCTGGTTCTAATATGAATAAACACAAAGAGCACTTGCTTTCTCGTTACGTATCATAGGGGGGATATGAACGTTCGGTTCACGTTGTACAGCCCTGTGCTCTGGCTGTGTTTAATGAAATATCGAAGATATCCTGAGACTTGTAGTTTAGGTGAGACAGAGCTGTCACCGCACGACTTGTTTTTGGTATCTTAAATGCCAAAGAAGACCTTATCTCTCCTGTGTGGTTGGTAGTGCAACAGGATGTTCGCTCTGTGTCTGTGTGCATGTGTGTGCGCGCGTTTGAGTGTGTGTGTGTGGGTGAAATGCCAGTTTTACATTTAGGATCCAGTATGCAAATCTTTGCGTTACTTTATTTAGAGTTGCTTAGATTTGTCACGCTTTGATATTTCTCCTGATAAAATCGTAACACTTTTGCAAAGCGTGTAGCCCCGAAACAGCAGTTTGTGCAAGTTTGCAAGGAACGTTTGTGAATCCCGTATTAAAGCAGAAGTGTGCGGGGTAGTTTTGAGTGCGAGACGTCTCTGTAGCACAGGCCAGTTCTTTTAAATCACACGGGAAGCCCAGCTTCCCTTCATGTTTCATTAAAATGCAGCACTGAAATTTTTTACCACGGTGTCTGTCTGTTTACCGAACAAACGGTGCAAGATTCATTAGTAGCAGAGCTACTAGACACTCGTTGAGTGCGTATATATGCACTTCATCATCCATTCCTGATCAGATTTCTGCCGTTATTTGAGTATTGAAGCGGTCAAAAGATCAGGCAATCTGATAAAGAGCTGGATTTTACCCCAGTCATTCAAGTACTAATAACATGTGAACCAGTTCCCCGATTTCACTCGGATTCAGCCGTGTGCGTACGAGTGCAGAGCGGCTAGTGGAAAAAAACACGGTTGCCAGGTCCACTTAGTTTCAGCTGTTTTGTTTCTTTCGGCCGCATTTACGTAGGCCTGGTGGGGGAGTTTCTTGTGGGATCTGGCAACCGGATTGGCAGAGACCGAAACATGATATGATATGCAAAATAATGAAATGTGATGCAAAATAATTACGATTATTTAATATTTGGAAAAGATTTTTTGCCACCCGTGAGATTATTGGCTGCTTGCAAAACAGATCTTTGCAAGGGTCGTGCAAACCCAGAGGTTTCTCCGTTCTATAACACAAGTGCATGTGAAGCCTTGATCGGATTATTGACAGAATCAGATTTTTAGCAGTTATCTGATTATTAATTGCATGCAAACGCGCTCATCGAAGCCTGGGAGTCCACGGAGCAAACGTCTGCATCGAAAAAGTACATTTTGACCCTTTAACAGGTTTAAATGTGTCTTTTAGGGCCATGCCAAGAGACACAGGGGTGCACAGGGAGTGAGCGCAGTGTGGGCGGAAGCATTTTGCACAGCAGAATTAAGACGAGGCGAGTTTGTTTGTATAGCACCATTCATACTCGAGGCAATTCAAAGTGCTTTACAGAATTACAAATAACAATGAAATGTAAAAAATAAAGTACACTGAAAACACCGTCAAAAACATGAAGCTAATGCGCGCTTTGTTTGTCCTGCCCTGGAGGGCGGCTTCTCTTACGTTCATTAGGCGGGTTAGAACCGGGCTGCTCATACTTGCAGTTTATTTGCAGTTTTTTTTTTTTTTTTACAATTTACAAAGACACAATGGATTGAGGCTTCTGCAGTGTACTGGTGGGATTTACTGTCTCAGCTGGTCCAACCCACTTCAGATTCGGTAACACCCGTTGTTTATATTAATCAAAGACCATCCATGTCGATGAATCTACCACGGCAAGGATTCACTTTTTACCAAAGAGCACTGGCGCTCCTGATTTACAATGAACACAAAGAAGCACAAAGAACCCAGGACCACAAACCTTACTTTTTAAAAATGTCTTTTATACTTTATTCCTTCAGGTTATGCATGTGTAATTTTTAGACTTAGACTTTTTTATTGTCACGTGCATTGTTATACAATGTACAACATGCAGTGAAATTCTTAGTGCAAAGCTCCAGAGTGTTATATGATTATATATATATAAGTATAAGGAAAAGTGAAATGAGAATAGAATATAAGAACTGTTTGTAGCTATTGTAATATTTACAATGGGGGTTAAGGTGATGTGTAACGTGTATATAAAGTGCAGTGGTGCTTTAAGGTTGTAGGGGTGGGAGTGATTTTGGGTGATTTTAAGGTCCAGGTGGGTCTAATTTTAACAAAGCACAGGACTATAAATTCTATTTATTAAGTATTAATACTTTTTCAATAAGAAACTTTTCCCTTAATCCATTTCTGTTTATATTAAATCTACTTGTGAGATGAGCAGAGTTGGATAATAATAAAAAAGTAAATAAATACATACTTTATATATACACAAATGTGACACTATACTGCACTATTTAATTTTGTGACGTAGTACATACAGTTCCAGACATAAAATATTGATAAAAAAAAAAGAAAAAAAAAAAAACTACCTTTTTTTTTTACACATTTAACCCCTTAACATTACAAAATGTAAAAACGCTTTGAAACGCGAAACAATAGACCAGAACAAAATTAGGGTTACCAGTTTAACCAAACATGAATAAAAGCAAAACAAAAGGTCATAGTATTACATGGCATTACATGGGGGGGGGGGGATTTAATGCTGGAAGCCATTCTGTTAGTGGTTTTGTGTTAGTTTTTTTTAAAAGTAGAGAGATGTCACAAACTTTCACAACCCCAAATCTCTCACATGAAACTTTCACTTTCCCCAAATCTCAACTTCCCGTTTAAAGGGTGTGCTTTTCGTTTCAAAGAAGCAGATCAGACATGAAAGCACTTGCCACTAAACGTTTCTGTGTAGCCCCAGAGACCAGAGTGGTGCTGTGTTAGGTCAAGCTGCAGAACAATTCTTGTTGTTGGGACTGTGGTGGCCTAGCGGTTAAGGTACTGGACTTTGGACCAGAAGGTCCAGGTTTCAAATGCTACCTCAGTTGGGTCCCTTATCTCACTATTGCGTGGATTGTAAGGCTGCTAAATGCACTAAATGTAAATGTTGTCCCAGTATGGAATCAGGAAGCTGTTATGTTAAGTAACACAACTTGAGTAAATTGCACTTGCACTTTTGTGTTAGACATTGTGTAGTTTTCCCACAGTGAATACTACTACTACTATAGAATATATAAGGACCTTGAGAGAAAAGGGGGAAAAATATTTTTGCACCTTTTAATGAATTACATTGTGGCCTCGGGGGAGTGGGCTCGGGGGCGTGAGGTCGGGGGCGTGGGGCGAAGGTGTGAGCCTTAGGCTTGGGAGTATGCGCAGCTTTTCGTAGATACCTGTGTCGGAGCTCCAAGGTAAAAAGCCGCTGATGTAGAGGACTGGTGAGTCCCAGTTGACTCTATGATCTGGTAAAACACATCTACTAAATTACATGTCCCTCATTTGATGACTTGGATTAATTGAATCTCAATTGTGGCGATCAATTTGGACATACAGACACTTGGGTAAGCACAGCCGTCCATATTGTTAAGAATAGAATGAAGTAATGTCTGATGTTTAGCCTCAAGATCAGAGTGTTTTGCAGCAAGGAGCAGCATGAAGAGTAAATTGACAGATGGTTTGCAGCTAAAAGCGTGTTTATGTCTCAGAAAGCTAGGCAAGACAGCTGTCTGTGTTTAAGTCCACATGGCTGATGTAGTCGTGTTACACTTCTATGAAGAGCCACTTCAGGCGTCATTTGACTGCACTGTGAGAACGCTGAAAAACACTCCTTCTGCAAAACTTGTAATACGACCCTAGTGCTTTTTCATCTCTGTGCCTGGGGCCGTGTGGACGCTTCTCCACTAATCAGGTGCAGGCTGTTTCCCACGTTTCTACTGCTTAAGCAAAATCAAGCGCTCTAAACGTGCCGGCCTGAAGCGCTTACGTCAGAAATTCAGCTCATCAGGAGTAAAGATCTTCAGCATAGGAGTTTATTTACTCCTACAGAGGATCATGCATGGGAACAGCTGCTTCGATCCCGATCTAATAATACATAATACTGATAGGTTAAGGTACCCTAGGTTTTGGGGGGGGGGGTTAAGAGGAGCGGATTGAGAACGGAGAGGGAGGGAACGGGGATAGAGGAGGAGGAGGAGGAGGAGGAGGAGGTCTAGTGGACAAAGATGAAAGAAGTGTGATAGTCGGGAGATTCTAGAGAATGGATATAGAATAAGGATGGTGGTGGATAGAGGATCCCTTCTGTCCTCTAAAATGTGTTGGTAGGCCACGAAACCAGTAAGGTGTGGGCGACTGTGTGGGCGACTCCCATTTAGTGACTGTCAGTGGAAGACAGTCAAGTGGGTACAGTATATTGCAGGTAAATCGACATTCGTAAATAAATAAATTCCAATTTTTGTAAGCGAATCATCACAGTATGACGTAAAGAATATTTAAGGCAGCTTCAGGCTGCTACACCCACATATAAGGTCCCTGTGCTATCTGGCTTACAGTGTACTCTTTGGAGTGTTTTCTTCTGATGTGGTCGAGCAGGTTTGCTGTTTTCCCTCCAGATTTACATTTAAATTGACGGTATTAAGCTGACACCCTTATCCAGAGCGACTTACGAAAGTGCTTTCTGATTATCAGGAATAGATTATATTACTGACATCTTAAAGCACTTTTGTTCTCCAGACCTCCTACTTCATCCCCTTTGCTAACTGTCGAGCTGGTCTGGGTCGAATCGGCGTGTTAAAGCAGGGAACGGACTCCAGGACCAGGATCGAGAAAACCAGTTGAATATGTGGAGTAAATCTGAACCCTTTTGTGTAAACTGCTTAGCATATGTTGTGCTGTTGGATCCTGCGCTCATTGTCAGGGTGTATGGGGTTTATTTGTGGGGGCAGGTCTGACCATGTGGGGATTCTAGTTAGGAGAGTTTTTTTTTTTTTTTTCCCTGCCGGTGGATCTGTCAGGTTTCTCTCACCACTTCTTATTTCAAGTGAAAGAGGTCCGATCTGCACCTGCTACTGCTTACTTCCACTCTAATCACTGCTGTTGCTGCTCTTTTCCACCTGACCCTGTGTTCGCTGCGTGTTTTTTTTTAATCTTAGGAGAAAAAAAAAAAACCGACAGCAGTTTGCATTATGTTAACGTTATATTGACCAAATATTGTGGCTGTGTGGTGCTTTTATACGGAAAAATTAATGATCTATCACAGAAGATGCCAGTTCAGGCGGCTGAGAGAGATGGGTTCATTTATTATCGTTCTTATATATTATATTAACTACAGAAAAAAAACCTGACTATAACGGGATTGCATGGAAACTCACTTAATAAAAGGTCGGAAAGTGACTGGCACTTTAAAATCCCATTATTGCAACTACTTTCTAAAAATCTGAATTTGTCGGTAATGTGATTAACGAGGGAAAACCTTGGATTTCTTCTTTGGCGCCAGCTAATGATCTCACAGAAGGATGTGCTGTGAACTTCGAACACGTAATTAAAAATCACAAAATTCTGTTTTTCTTGGCGCATGCGCTGCTAAACTGCCTCGCGGACGCTGTGCTTAATTCCAGGGATGTCTAGCTGTCAAGCCTGTGAGAAAAAACCCGAAAGAGGGGCGGTTTTGAGGACCTGGCAACCGTGATTTCTTTGGCATGTACATGCAGAAATCAGGGAACACGAATACAGTTGCTTAGAAATCTGATAACTGAGCTAAAATCCAGTTTTCTTTATGGCATTTCTTAATGCGTTTTCTAGATCGCATCATGCATGCACGAGCACTTGAACATTCAGAGTAGCTGCGGAAATCCGGCGATGATCAGATTATTAAATTATTAAGGCTGCTACAGGCCGACTGAACAGGGGTTTAGGTGTGAACATTAAGCGGTCTGAGAGGACCAAAAAGAGTGCTAAAGAGGACCAGAAGGAGTACCCAGTCTTCTTTAGGTTCCCTAACGATGCGAACAAGGTAAGAACTGAGATCAGAAGCAGTTATTTCTTTCAGTCGCGCTCTGTTTGAAAGCACCCCGATAGGAAATCGAGCATCTCGTGGAATCCATGCCACGAAGAATCAACAGAGAAAAGCAGTCCCTCCCCAGTACCAGTACAGGGTTCCTAATAAAGTGCTTGGTGTGTGTATTTTTGCATGTTGGGATTTCCTGCATTCCATTCTCATGGTCTCATTCAAAGTTTTGGCAGAGCCTCCTGCAGGTTGACACAGGATAGGGGGGTAAAAAAAAAAGAGGAAAAAGGTTTTCCCAAACTAAGGCACTTTTTCCTATGAGTAACATTTTTCTGCCTCGTTCTTTCCACTCCGGATCCTCATCAGAAGTACAAACATGCGTTAACGTTATGACACGGGAACACCCTGAATCATCTTCTCCACCCTATGCCAATCTGCTGGAGGCTCTGCCCCGAACGGGGACAAGGGTCTGGGAAATGAACTTGTGATGACTTGCAGAAAATACAGGAAATCCCAGCTGCACTGTATCTGGTAAAGGTTTGTAGTTCCTGTTTGTGCTGTAGAGAAGAACTCGTTTGGTTCTGGTCAGTGTAACTGTAATGACCTATTTGAGGGTTTGTTTAATAGTGTCTGTTGCCGGACGTGGTAGAGAATTGCTTCATTTTTATAAAATGGAACGCTGCAATTTACTGGTTACTCAGTGGGACTGTGGTAGCTTAGCGGCTAAGGTACTGGACTCTGGACCTGAAGGTCAAGGTCTGCCATGACACGTCCATGACAGTCAGCAGTCATTGGACTTCAGGTGATTGCTTTGATGTGGGTTTGGATCAATTGCGACGAAAACGCTGCATTAAATTTGAGGAAAATACAAAGTAGAACCGAGTTCACAAGTGTCATCAGACAATTTGACTTTTGATGCAGGTATAGAAGAACTCCAAAAGAATAGTAGGGTAGTTCATTGGCCAAATATGCTGGTCCATCACAGCAAAGGACCAATTTCTAAGTCTTGACAGTGCCTCTGGCCTGGCCTGGAACTCCACACTAGCGGTTGTGCCTGAGGGAGGGAAGGTCGGATGGGGATAAGTTTCTGACATTTCTCAGTCTGAGCATGTGGGCAGAGCTGTCACAGAAGCGGTTACCGGAATTTGATAGGTCCTCTAATTTTAACAGATTTTTCACAGACCTGTTGCTTTTTTCTATAGTGGGATCTGGCAACCTTGGAATTAAATGCACCTGCAAAATGGCTGCCAAACACATTTTTGGCAACTCAAGATATGTTAAGATTTTATTATTTCATTATGAAAGTTTAAATCATATGTGACGTCCTTCTGTGAAATTATTGGTTGACTGCGGTGTTGCCAAAGCTTCCACAGATGGGTCCATAAGCAAACCCACCATTTGCTTGAACTATAAGGCTGTATGAGTTGTAAGTCGCTGTGGGTAAAATGCCCTAAACGTAAGGGGTATCGTCTCTGCCAGCAGGGTCTGGCAGATTAATAAATAAAAAGCATTTCCTGCACTGATTCCTAAACTCGGTAAACATGAAACAAATTCTCATAAATGGTTTTGTGTTTGAACAGAATGTCCTGTAGCAAAAGCAGAAGAAAAACTAATCATCGTCATACTGGACCTATGAATGTCATCTCTCTCTGTTACATAACTGAAATAAACAGGTTTAATAACAACCCTGTAAAACAACCCAATTATGATTATGATTATAATTTCTTAAATTCTCTTTACCCAGCTTGGATTCCTGTTTAAACGAGCTGATTCGTCAGGATGCACGATGTCGTTTATTAATCTAAAAATGGGCACCAGCAGAAGTCGCACCAGGGACCAGTGGTAAAAAATAGAGACCTGTTAGCGTTAGCATCTTAGCGTTTGTGTTAAGAACTTTCACTCTTTTTTCGTGAAATGCGAACCTGAGTGTGACTTTACTTTAATTTTACATTGTAATTAAAGTGCAACTCTTACTGTGCAAAAAAACAAAAATAAGGCCAAATTAAACAAGATAGAGTAAGCGAAATCTTGTATACAAATTTTGCAATATATATGTATTGCATATATTGCCTAGTGTGTGTGTGTGTGTGTGTGTGTGTGTGTGTGTGTGTGTGTGTGTGCACACTGATGAACAACGTTATTCCAGTTCTTTTTGACTCCATCACCATTACTTTTTTTTTTAAATACATAAAATGGTCAAGAGACACAAAAAAAAAAGAGGTTTATTATACCGGAGCCGGTTAACGACCCACAGCCGATTCCCTTCATTAATTATTACATGACGACGGTAAGAAAACCAATCCTCACTTCTGTAGCCGATTCCTTCGAACATAAATGGCTTTTATATGACAAACTTTACGTTCCCGAGGCTAAGGTTAGCTACAAAGTCTTCGTTACCATTCATGTCAATGCGTGTGCGTGCGCGTGTGTGTGCGTGTGCGTGTGTGTGCGTGTGCGTGCACACCTGAGCCTCCTCTTGGCCAAGCTTTTGGAGCAGATCCTCTCCATGCTGCTCTGTAGGTTGAGGAGAGCCGTGATGGCCTGTTTCAGACGCTCTTTATCGTCCTCATCCTCGCTCTTCTCCTCCAGTTGCTGTAAGTCAGGAAACACGTTAGAGAAATCAATAAAGGAAGGATTGCTGGAAGAGATTAAAAAAATATATAAAGACAGGAATGGAAAGAGGGGGGAAAAAAACCCAAATGCAAACCAAGTCTAAAACGCAGACGAAGGAAGAATGAGAATGGGACAGCAAGAGGGGCAAAATAAACCAAGCGCTCAAGAAGACAAAAATGCAAAAGTGAGAAAAGGAGGTGAAAAGAGAATAAACAAAGAAGCAAAGGAAATAAATATAAAGAAAAGAATGGGAAAGGAAAAAAAAAAAAAAAGAAAGTAGGGGAAGGTGCAGAGGGGGTTGGTTTTGCAGGATAAAGGGGGTTTATTCGGCTTTTCTCATGAGCTAGATTAAAGCAGAACAAAGAACAAGCTCACATTTATCTATTAACAACAACAATAACAACAACAACAACAAGAGAACTGACATTTCTTACTAATAATCAGAACGCAATTCCAGCCTACGTGTGAGGTCACACATTTACCAAAGATTCATACAAAACAAACCTGGCTTAAACACAAGATCAGAGGAGAACAGAACACTTGACTGCACCCGAGCTTTAAGATCTAAATATGCCGAGGGATTACAGATAGATTTATATCCAGCCACCCCTCTAGCCCCGTTTTGTGACTTAAATGCAGACCGAACCAAACTGTGGCGAGTGTTAATAATGAATTTAAGAAAGAAATAATAGAATACAATGAAGGATATAATAAAAAAAGGCATTTTAAAACCAAAGAAATGACAGAAAGACAAAAAAAAAAAAGACTAGTGTACAATTAAACCAATTAATGTAAAACAGAGGAGAGAAATGAGAGAAATGAGAAAAGGAAAATGTAAATCGATATTAAATAAATGACAAAAAAGACAGAGGGGTAAGAAAACGGGAACAAGAATGACAGCAAAACGGCCAAAAAAAAAAAAAAAGAAAGAAAGAAGGTGAAAGATACAAATAAATCCCGTTTTGTGTTACTTTCTTGATTTGCATGTTATTGATTTATTTCGTGAGTTACTTGATTTCATTCGTACTCTTTACTTCCATCTTTCGTTTCTTTCCTTTTGCATGTTGATGAAAAAAGAAATAAAGGAATTTTAAAAAAAAAGAACAAAGATGTGCTGAATAATTTGGACTAAACATATGTTCAGAGAAACAGGAAGTGTGGAAGCGACGTTCTGCCATGTAGGAGTGATCAGCAGAGCAAAGTCCTCACCTTTAAGATCTCAAAGTGGTGGAGACAGTGATAGACCGGGGTGAGGAGCAGCCGAGGTAACACGTACTGTACGGCCTCTTTAAAGCCTTCACATATCGACTGAGAGACACAGAGAGAGAGAGAGAGACAAAGAGAGAGAGAGAGAGAGAGAGAGACAGAGAGAGAGAGAGAGAGACAGAGAGAGACAGAGACAGAGACAGAGAGAGAGAGAGAGAGAGAGAGAGAGAGACAGACAGAGAGAGAGAGACAGACAGAGAGAGACAGAGAGAGACAGAGAGACAGAGAGACAGAGAGAGACAGAGAGAGAGAGAGAGAGAGAGAGACACTAACACACACACACTAAAACACACTAAAACACACTAACACACACTAACACACACTAACACACACACACTAACACACACACTAAAACACACTAACACACACACTAACACACACACTAACACACACACACACTAACACACACTAACACACACTAACACACACTAACACACACTAACACACACTAACACACACACACTAAAACATACTAACACACACTAACACACACACACACACACTAACACACACACACTAAAACACACTAACACACACTAAAACACACTAACACACACACACTAACACACACTAACACACACTAACACACACACACTAACACACACTAACACACACTAACACACACACTAACACACACACTAACACACACACACACTAACACACACTAACACACACTAACACACACT
>JAUZST010003803.1:0-16842 GCA_034779995.1 Parotocinclus haroldoi
TATTACTGCTCTAGATGAATGAATGCATGAATAGCCAAATAAATGAATGCATTATCCCTAAATTAGACAGGCCAGAGTAAATTGAGAATTAGACTGTATTACACTTGATGATCTAATATTACATATCTGTGTCATAAACATATGAGACTACAAGTTCATTTAAAAGTATAATTAAAATCAGGTGTTATCAATAACAATAAGATGTACCCTGGGATCTATCATGGTCTGATTTTTCCAACACTCCAATCCACAGTGAGACAAATTCTGTTCAAATAGAGAAAATTCAAGACCATTGTTACTTTTCAAAAGTGGTCAACCAATGATCTCTCATCCTGGCTAACATTAATGTTAACCAGGTTTACCATGACATTTCTCTCATATATCGTATGTAATATTGGATCCTTTTCGCCAGTACATAAATGTTCAAGCAGAATTTTTTTCTTCTGGCATAATTGGGTTCCCTTTATCTAATTTTAGGATTTGTGTGAACCTCTGATGATGTTTTAGGTCATATTTCAAGCAGAAACAAAAAAAAATCACAAACCTGCAAGCACCACTGTATTATCATACCTTGCTATGTCATTTGCGCTCACATTTTACCCTATGTGTTGTTAGGAGGTGTATCTCAGGTCATTGTTACTACAGTCATTTTAGGAAAGTTCCTTAAACTCAGCACCAACTGCATAAGCACCATATACATGCCTTCTGTCCTCCATCCACGGTGAAAGAGAGATTCTTGAGCACAGCATGCCCCGCCTCAGTGTATTTAACTGTTAAATTCTGTACGTTCATCTGTCCAACACTGGGCCAGCGAGCCTCACTGCAAATGTCTCGGTTCTCAATCACCAGGCCCGAGGTTTTTCTCTGACCAAGCCTTGGCTTGGGCTCCTCAGATGGCAGGTCAATGAACTTGAAGACACGGTCCACAGAACGCATCTGGAGGTGGAAATGAGAACAATGATGTAAGCAAGATGAATATTCACTTAAACGTTGGTCCTACTGAGTTTGTTTGGCTTTGAAATGAGGCCTGACCTCCTAGTGTTTGTGACTGAGTGCAGTCTGAAGGTGGATCTAATGGTATCCATGACAATTGTGTTATTTTCTAGGTGAATGTCTGCATGTGTATATGTTTGGGCAGGCAATTTCCGCATATCTGACAGTTTTTACCACCTGCTCAAAAGAAACGCAGGAGAACATAATGTTCTGCACCTTGATAAGACTAGCAAGTCTGACTCAGTGATTTACTGAAGGGAAACATGGTGGGAAAATAGGCTACAAACATAATCTCTCCCACACCAATACGGAACAGAACAACTT
The DNA here is from genome assembly GCA_034779995.1 of Parotocinclus haroldoi. Classification (NCBI taxonomy): domain Eukaryota; kingdom Metazoa; phylum Chordata; class Actinopteri; order Siluriformes; family Loricariidae; genus Parotocinclus; species Parotocinclus haroldoi. The sequence continues at coordinate 1,318 of JAUZST010003803.1, forward strand.
CTGCTCTTCAGCAAATGTCAATAACAAGTTAGGTTCCAACGTCACAGAGGAATATTATTTTTGTACTTCACGTTACTCGGGTTGAAGTCATGTGTAGTTACGGGTGTAGAAGTTTTGTAGTAGGTCTCGGCCGCATGACAAACGAGTGGTCTTGGCCTTGTCTCAGACTTCATGTGGATTCAATCTGTCCTTGTATTCGGGGTAAGGTGAGCTTAGAATTGTTGTCAAGAGCAGCTGAGTCCGACACATCTGTCTGAGGTAGCATTAATGATACTGCTCACTTCAAAATAAAATATCCTATAATTAAATAGCCACAAATATTTTTGTGCAGTGTATAAACAGATCTATTGTTATTGCATATGAACAATCCATTTAAACTGAATAAATCAGTTCTTTCTCTAAATGCCTAAATATGTTATAAATTAATTAATTAATAAATAATATATAAATTATTTTTTGACTGACGTCAAAATTAGATAATTAGTGGCTTACTTAGTTCGTTAGTAAAGTTCAGAGCAGTTTTTGTTTGAGGGCAGATTGCAATGTTAATAAATAATAATACATATGGATATATTTGATGTGGGTGTTATATTTTACAAAATATATAATGAATTATTATACTACCCCAATTCCAATTATTGTGTAAAACATAAATAGAAACAGAATACAATGATTTGCAAATCCTTTTTAACCTTCAACTAAATACACTACAAAGACCAGACATTTAATGTTCAAAAGGATACACTTTATTGTTTTTTGCAAATATCATTTGATGTCTGCAACACGTTCCAAAAAAAGATGGGACAGGGGCAACAAAAGACTGGGAAAGCTGAGGAATGCTCTAAAAACACATATTTAGAACATTCCACAGGTAAGTGTCATGACTGGGTATAAAGGGAGCATCCCTAAAAGGCTCAGTCATTTTTCAGACATTCACAGTTTAAGAACATTTCTTATTGTGCAATTGCAAGGAATTTAGGAATTTAATCATCTACAGTCCATAATATCAACAAAAGATTCAGAAAATCTGGAGATCTTTGCAAGTAAGTGTCAAGTCCGAAAACCAACATTAAATGCCTTTAACCTTCAATCCAAGCAAGAACGGAAAGGAATTACACCCACAAAGCGTCAACAATTAGTTCCCAAATACTTATTGAGTGTTGGTAAAAGGACAGGTGATGTAACACAGTGGTAAACATGTCCAAACTTTTTATGAACGTGTTGCAGGCATCAATTTCACAATGAGTGAATATCTACAAAAAACAATATTACATATAACATATAACAATATGCATTCAATTGAATTTGGGTTGAAAAGGATTTGCAAATCATCATATTCAGCATTAGTGCAAACTTGTGTGCACACATGCACACGTGTACGACTGAGAGCAACTTACCATTCCATCTACTGCGATGCTGGTAGCAACACACCACTGGAAGGTGCCTAGAATGAGCATTGCCAAGGCTATGATGATACCAATCTCACCGGGTTTATCCTCTAACGTACAAACACACACACACACACACACATATCCACATACAAACACACACAATGTATAAACATCAAGCACAATGAAGCATGCAATGACCTCAGTAATCACTTCAAAGGCATTTTTCCAAATGCTGCTAGCAATTAACTCTCAGCTAAATTGTCCATGAAACGAGTCAAACCATGCATTCAGCATCTGTTCACAACTACCTGACCACATAAGAAAGTTCACATGTAGTGCAATATACTGTATACAGGGTGAGTCAAAAGTCACAGGACTCAAGGTGAGTCAAAAGCCAAAGGACACGTCGCATGCAGTGTAGTGGACTTTTTTTGCAAAGGCTGCCAAAACCATTGCTGAGGTTTGTTTGTCGGTAGCAGTCTTTGACCCCACTACGTGGCTTGTCATCCACAGTCCCGGTTTCTTTGTATTTGGCAATGACAGATGCAACACTGCTGTGTGAAATTGGTGGTATTTCTGGGAGTTGGTTGTTAAAGTCTGGGGCTATAGTATGGCATCAGAATCCTCAATTTCATCATCAGGTACCTGTAACGAACAACAAGCATTTTGAAATTTCTGTATTGATAGCTTTTAAACCACAAGATATATTAAAAATGTTATTGTGGCAATCAATTTCTGAGACAATTCTGGTCTTCTTTGATGTGCTACATGACCACCTTCCAAATGGAAAACAAACTTTCTCATGAACCAATATGGCAGCTTTCAAGCCATGTTTCGAACATTCCCATTACTTGCTAATTAAATATTCAGATATGTAATTTTCCCTCTAGTTCTGAAATAAAAGGGTGTCCTGTAACTTTTGACTCACCCTGTAATTGAAGCCACAAGCCATTTTACGCATGCATCTATGTCAGATTTCGCACAACGAGTGGTAAGTATAGGAGCATGCTCACGGTTGGTTCCTACTGCAATCCAGGCAGCAAGAGTGAAGAAAAAGGCATAGATGATGTCGGCACGGAAGAGAAACCAACGCAGGGTGGAGAGATACAGGAACCAGGTGGCAGTGTGTGTGTTGAGAGCTTTATGGAAAAGAGTTTCAAAGTATGCCTGACGGTCAAAGGCCCTGATCGTCCATAAGCCTTTCAAAGAGATGATGAGATGGGAGAAGATGGGGCTACGAGCTGGACAAAGAGAAAGAGAGAATGAAAAAGAGGTGAGTGAGGTAGAGGGCATTAGACATACAACGGAGTCTTAAGTATTTAGTACAATGATGGGCAGTTTTACTATCAAAAGGCCTTTGTGGTTAAGCATCTTACATGTCAACCAAGTAGTAGCTTTACCTAGCACTTCCAGATCTTAATATATAAATTATGTTGCCAAAACACATGTCCATACAGTAATATAATAATGTTGGTGAGAGAATTATACATTTATTACTGTCACTGATTTATTGACGATTATAGGTTACCTATGACAGGCTGACCAATCAATCACAAGAGAAGCTGTGCTTCATGGGGGTACAAACAATAACATGCACGTTCCAATAAAAGGGGAAACATTTTTTTGCTGTGCAAAACGCACCAATGATATTACACTAATTTCACTGGCTTGTGTTCTGCCCACATAGACCACTGCCATCACCTCCCCAGGTAAATTAGGTAAATTATGTCAACAGACCAGACAACTTTCTGTCATTGCTCCAAGGTCCAGTTCTTACCAACACATGCCCATTGTCAGCACTTTTGATGGTGCACAGAGGTTGATCAGTGTACCTGTACATGTATAGTATAGTATATATTCATCATTACCAGAAAATTATATATATATACATTTTACCACTCACAAACAACTCAGCATTACCCAATGTTTATAAAGCAGATCGTTTTCCATGCACATGACTATATTCTTTCATCATTACATTCTTGGCATTCATCAGGTCACATAAACATCCCAAGCCACCATCACAAACGAGAGCAGCTTACTCATTTTGTCCCGCTAAAACTGCAGTCTTAGTAATGATGACAGCATGGCTGGGAGGAAATCTCCCGTTGGCATCTTGTTCTCAAACCGCGCCAGTTTTGTGTTTACATTGCGGGGAAAACCGTATTACTCCGTGTGTGTGACCTCAGTAAGACTAGTCAACAGTGTCTGAGCATAACGCAGCTCTGCTTCCTGTTGGCGCAAAATTGTGAAAAGTGATGCAGGGTTGGACAGACTGGGTCAGTGATGGGGTTATTCCATAGCTTTGGGCATATCATGAACTCCAGAGGAACAGGGAGGCCAAATTCTGACCTCTGCCCTTGACACTTCCTCTGAGATATCCCTTCTCCTCCCTCCTGACTCATTCATCCTCTGCTCTTCTCCTGTTTTCTACCATAATGCTGACCTTCTGCTACCACCCTGTCAGACTCGGTGACTCTTCCTTGTGTGTCACATGCCAGCCTTACCCATGCAAGTTAGTGACATATCTTCTAGAGCACTATGTAGTGCTCATATTCCTTAGGATCTATGTTAAACTGCAGTACTTCAGATTCTTTGGTTGTTAACAATCGTCATAACCCATTGTGTGTCTAAAGTCAAAGGCTAGTGGTATACTGGTGCATGTACACACACAGCTAGGGGATTCCATCAAGGAAGTCACTTTAATGTTTTATCCTGTGCTTGCTCTACAAGCAGAAATTGACACATTCTTAAATCTTTGTCTCTTTTTACCTTCTGTCTCCATCTGCTTTAACTGCTGACCCGTGCGCAGGAAGTACTTCCTCATCAAAATGAAGACGAAGGCCAAGGGCGTAGCTGCGAGGAATATGTACGGTCGCATAATGGACACGACCAGAATGCATCCCATAACCACCAGGGTCAACTGGGGACAGGAAAAGCTTAGTTCAGGCAGGCAGGTTGCATAATATGGTATATCAAAGTCTCCAAGCTCCAATCTCACTACAGAGAGTATTTAGTTAGGATTACAAACCTGGACAAGATCAAACAATAGTAGAGGCAACATGTCATCTATTGTAGCCATATCCTTAGTGAATCTATTCATGATACGACCTGAAACCAAACATTAAACTTACAATTAAACAACAGTACAAATAGGCAGACTGGTATGTTTTTTACTCTATGTACCTGTCTTCATGGTGTTGAGAACAGACATAGGTGTCCTGAGCACAGAACTCAGCATTTTCTGATGCAGTTTCTTGGAGATTGTGATCATAGTGTGAACCAGTGGTAGCCCCCTGAAAAACCCCAGAGCTAAGATGCTCTCTGAAGTAGCTACATAGATGTAGATGATGTAGTAGCTGCTGGTGGGGCGGATATTAAGGGAATACAGTGTGCTGGTCAACGACAGGTTGGCTTGTTTGGTGATATTCGGGCTGGCGTCATGATGCTCTTCTTTCCAGACCTCACTGAAGAAGAATGCATTGAGTATCGTGAGGTCACTATGAATGATCTATTTAAGAATTCAATAATATTCACTGCGTGTTCTTAATATTGCTTTGATTTGCCTCTGTAGGTGTCAAATTGTAAGTGTAAAGAGGCTTTTTGCGCACTTACTCAGTTATCAAAAATATGCCAACGACAGATCCAGCTACCTACGAGCAGAAAAGAACATTTTAAAAATATTCAGACATTCAAGACTTGGAAATAATTAATCATTCCTTTTTACACCCACAGATTTTAGATAGGGTCACTAAGAACATGGGCCTAACGTGATAGCACAGGGCACAAGGTGGGGACCAACCTAAGACACTGGTCCATTGTAGGGTGTACACGCACGCACACACGCCTGCACGCACACGCACACGCACACACACACACACACACACGTGCAAACACATACACAGACACACAGTCACTCGCACACTGATTCTAACGTGATCTGACGTGTGATGGCGAGAGGTGGGAAACACTCACAAGCACTAAAGAACATGTAAACCCCATATGGGTAGCTTTTGCACTAGGAATCTCTAGCATTTACCACAGCATCGCCCATCTGAGGAATATATGCTGCCAAATGAACCAGGTCAGCTGACCATGTCTGTAAATCAGTAATTTTGCGCTTTATCTCAGCTGGCCACAGTCAGCAAGTTCAAACAACTAAGAAAAAGAAGTTAGTTGTTCAGTGTCAACTGAAAAATTAACAGCCACTTTATTCCATATCTGAGATGTCAGATTATATTTTAATGCTGCTAATAATGTGCTTTTTTTAACACATTGTATAACAACCCACATGCCTACAGATTCATGCATTCAGTGGAGCCCAAAATTTCTGAATCCACTAGTGAACATGCTTTTATTTAACATTCTACTTTTTTAATGAAATGCAATGGGTTTTTTTTTCATTTATACTCATTGTTTTGTTGATAACCTGTTGGACTGGGGCGCACACAGAATTTAGAGAGGTACAGTGGTGCTTGAAAGTTTGGGAACTCTTTAGAATTCTCTGCATTTATGCATAAATATGACCTAAAACATCATCAGATTTTCACACAAGTAAATAAAGAGATCCCAGTTAAACATATGGGACAAAAAGATTATACTTGGTCGTTTATTTATTGAGGAAAATGATCCAATATTACATATTTGTGAGTGGCAAAAGTATGTGAACCTCTAGGATTAGCAATTAATTTTAAAGTGAAAATGGAGTCAGGTGTTATCAATCAATGGGATGACAATCAGGCGCCAGTAGGCAGCCTTTTTATTTAAATAACAGGTATCTATCAAAGTCTACACTTCGCAGCATGTTTGTGGAAGTGTATCATGGCAGGAGCAAAGGAGATTTCTGAGGACCATAGAAAGAGTTGTTGGGTTCATCAGGCTGGAAAAGGTTACAAAACCATCTCTAAAGAGTTTGGACTTCACCAATCCACAGTCAGACAGATTGTGTACAAATGGAGGAAATTGAAGGCCATTGTCGACCAACATAGATTACTCCAAGAGCAAGGCGTGTAATAATCGGCAAGTTTACAAAGGACCTCAGGGTAACTTCTAAGTAACTGAAGGCCTCTCTCACATTAGCTAAAGTTAATGTTTGCTGGATCTGGGTCAGTATGGCTTGCCATCATTGATGGAAGAATGAATTCTCAAATATATCAAAGAATTCGAAATAAATTATTGCTCATAAACTGAATCTCAAGAGAAGGTGGGTTGTGCAGCAATATAACGACCCAAAGAACACAAGTAGTTCTACCAAAGAATGGTTAAAGAAGATTAAAGTTAATGTACTGGAATGGCAAAGTCAAAGTCCTGACCTTAATTCCATCAACTGTTGTGAAAGGACCTGAAGCTAGCAGTTAATGTGAGGAAACCCACCGACATCCCAGAGTTGAAGCTGTCCTGTACGGATGAAAGGGCTAAAATTCCTCCAAGCCAGTGTGAAGGACTGATCAACCAGAAACGTTTAGTTGCAGTTATTGCTGCACAGGAGCGGTCTCAGATACTGACAGCAAAGGTTCACATACTTTTGCCGATAGCCAAGTATGATATTTTTGTCTCATTTGTTTAACTGGGTTCTCTTTTATCTACTTTTATGACTTGTGTGGAAATCTGATAATGTTTTAGTTTTATGCGAAAATATAAAAACTTCTAAAGGGTTCACAAATCTTTCAAGCACCACTGTACGCTTCTGCTTGTTATAGGGCCACAACTGGGCATAAAAAATAGGCCTGTTGAACACTAAATATAATAAGTGGTACTAATGTGCACATATGGTTGAGAACTGAGAAACAAATCAACACTAGAGATCTTTTTTTTAATTAATTGCATTAACTAAACATGCACTATCATTAACCTATCAGGGGCACATGCCACAGTAAAGTTGGTCAGATGACACCCCCATTAAACAGTTTCATTTGTAATGTTAAACACTGACTTCAAACGCAACACTGAGTTAAAAATGCAAAACAGTAGCATTTTCTAACTGGTCCAAGACTTTCAGTCCACTGTAACCACTGTCATATTCAATATCATGCTTCCTGATTATCTGTGCCAGCAGCTAGCCATTGCTGCAGCTTATTTTAGGAGTAAAATAAACACTGATATAGATAAAGGCAAAAATTACTAATAGTATGATTACCTCAATAGCATAGACGACAAGGATGAAGATCAGAACATAAATAAGACTCTTGTTGGTTGACAAATATCGAACATATGTGTTCCATTTTGTAGTTTCGAAGACATCTTCAATTTGCTCATCTGCAAAGCATGCCTGTGAAAAATATGCAACCAAATGCAAAATGAAATGATCAATTTAATTAAATGAGAGCTTGTGGCATATGGTATATCGTAACAGTAGCATTTTAACAGACTGTGTTATTTGAGTGATTAACATCAGTTATCCAGCCAAACAAAGGTCAAACATCAGAACTAGATATTTTTGGACCCATCTGATCTACAATGTCAAAAGGGCTACTGTGGCACAAGCTGGTTACAGGAGAAATGAGGCACAACATACTGAATAACGTGGCTACACCTGCAGTTTTACCAAAGGAAGTGATGGCAGCAGCATACCAGGAAAAAAGTTCTGTAAAATTCCATATTAAAAGTATGAATTGCTTAACCGTTTTAATTCATTTTCAATGTTGGACCATATGATTTTCCACAGTTCTACTACTTCATTTTGCTTTTTACTTGCCACTTTTATTTAAACATTTTTTTTACATAATAAATGTGATTTTACAGACTTAAATTTTAATTAACTGAGTTCTCGGTTCAGTTTCATAGTTAGTTACTGTTACAAGTCTTTAAAAAAATCGACTCATTCTGAAATAAGTAATAAGTAATTAGTAATTATCAACACACCCATGACAATTTAGAAAATGCATTTGTATAAGGAATAGGTATAAGTAGGACATACAAGCACAACACTTCTAGTAAGATGTCACAGCGGTCAAATGACTTACATTTTGCGCTTCTAGTGTTAATTGCCAAATAGGCTGTTCTGAGTATTTTAGAAACTGCTGATCTGCTGGGATTTTCAGATGCAGCCTTCTCTAGGGTTTACAATGAATGCTCAGATAAAATTAGATAAAAATATCCAGTGAGTGGCAGTTCTGAAAATAAATGTGCATGTGTATGGAGCAAAACCTCTTAGAAAGGTTTACAGCACTTGCTGAATCTATGCAAATATGAATTAGAACCTTTCTGTAAGCAAAAGGGGTCCAACCAAGTCCAAGCAAGGCTTACCTAATAAACTGGTCAGTGATTGTGTACTATCTGAAGATAGATTGACTATAGCTGTTGAACTTGACTAACACAACACAGATCATTATGGTTAACTTGATTATATACAAAAATGGGACCAGAGAGATTTACAATAACTATGAATATATTTTAATATCTACATAATTCCACTATATGTGTAGATGTATTTATGAATTGGCTTTGTTCACAAGTCCAGTGGCTGGACCCGAGCACCTTAGAGCTGGAGCTACACTACAGGAGTGTGAATCTACACAGCTATATAACTATGGTATCAGCGCACCTGTTATTCTTACCTCGATGTTCTCCTCATCGATGTCACCGTTGATGTCATAAACACCATCATCGGACAGCCGTCGAGCATAGATATCTAGCTCAGATGCCAGCTCACTCTGGGGAACAATGGACAGACGGCGGCGGAAGGAGGACTGAAGCTGGTCCCGTCTGCCGGGGCCCTGTGCATTGGTCATAAAGGCCAGTACTGACTGCCTTCTCTGGCCTGCCATGTGCACTCCGTGATTGTGATACATATCGTTTCCCATGAACGATTCATCTACTAGCTCGTTCTCAGGTACCAGAGAGAATTTGCGATCAGGAAGAGGGTGCTTAACCTCCTCCTCAATGCCTGGGATGAAGGAAGCCTTACGATCAGACAGCAATGGGTTAATGATCACTGAAGCCTTCCTTTCGTCTTTGTAGTTGGGAGGAGCCACCTGCCGGTAAGTGGGACGTTCAGGTCGGATCCCTGAACTTTCGTCCACAGAAACCCTGCGTAGCGTCTCAGTAAGGATGGAGCATCTGCGCTCGGCAGTGATGCTGTCGTAGGCTTCCATACCCAGCAGCAGAGAACTGAAGTCAGGCCGCCGTGACTGCAGATCTGAGAACGAGCCATAGAAAAAGGACTCGCCATTGTGTAGCAGCAGTATTTTGTCTGCCCTCTTTAGATGTTCGATTTTGTTGGTGACAACAATGCGGGTCTTGGATGACATGAGTTTGCACAGACACCTGGAAGAAAAAGCCTACATATCAGTGCTCTAAATCTAAGTATGTACTACTAATAATACAGCAAAAGCAGTAACTCCATAACAACGTTTGGTGCCAAAGTAATAAAAAATTAAAATGGTTTTCAATACCATAACCCACTATTGAGACCACTATCTCCTAATATACTTACTATAAAATTATAATTCCAACATACATTTTTCATTGTTACAACTATATAATCTAAAGCATTAATTAAAGAGCAACTTTACAAATCAGTTAAAATAAGCAATAAAAACAATCAGCTTAATGTAACATAAATATTTATTTTAATTGACCTTAACAATAATGTTTTAACCTATATGAAATTGATAATTAATAGAAATAGATCCTTCTTAGTGAACTTAGCATAGAGGAACAGACTTAATTCTTAGTAGCTCTGTTTAAACAAAGAAGTTGTTTAAAAAAGTGAAATGAAAGTGATTATTCAAAATTATTACCCGTATGAACTTTCTGCTCTTTTCATAAATGCAAGTGTTTTTTATGTTTTACAATAATGCACTTCAAGTGAAGAGCAGCCTTGGCAAACAAACCCATCTGGCAGACAAGTAATACTAGGTCAGTATCAGTGTCATCTTCAGACAATTCAAGTAAATACAATTAACTAATTTAAAGAAATGTTTAGCAAAAAATACAGATGTTCATTAAATATTAAGGAAACTATCAAGTATTGATTTTATATAGTGGCAAAGGCAGGTAGATCTTTGCTTTTAGTATCTGGTGTAGCACCCTGGCGTGTGCACCAATATCTGCATCAAATGTTTCCATAGCCACCTCGACTTGGAGGAATTTTAGGCCACTCCTCTGCAAAAACAGCTTTAGCTCTTGCATGCTGGTTGGTTTCTTCAGTTCATCTCAAGCTCACAGGATAAAACTCAGGACACTGACTTGACCATTCCAAAACCTTTACTTGACTCTTCATTAACCACTCTTTGGTAGACCAGCTTCTGTCATTGTCTTGCTCCATGCCTAGTGCACTTTCACAAACGTGGCAAAGATCAGATATTGATAAATATCTGTTTTTTTAATACAAAAGGGTGCCTACTCACACACAGTCTGTTGTTTGAAACACCTGACTCTAATATTCTTTTTCAATCCTAGAGGTCCACGTAGTTTTGCCATTCACAGATACGTACAACACCAAATCAGAAAAAAGTTAGTTCAGCATGGAAAATGTAAACTGTAAAAAAATAAGTGTGTCTTATATTTGACTTGTATTTCTTTGCAGACAGCATGAACTCTAGATATTTGACGTTTTGTCTGGTCAGTTTCATTTCCTTTGTTAATAATCATCCATTCCTGCATATCAGCCATTCCAAATAAAAGTTACGGGTACTGGGACATTTGAAAAAAAGAGCTAATTATGTGATTTCAAACAGGTCAGGCGAAAAACAAAAATTTAAAACATTTAGAAAATATTGCATACTTTTGTCTCTACAGTGCAAAAGACTCAAAGAAAAGGAATTTCAGTGTGTAAAAGAGCAACGAGAACTGAACTCCCATGGTCTCTGATTGTAGCACTGCATCAAAAACCATCATTCAACCATAGTTAATATAACCACTTGGCCTTGGATGGATTACTTCAGCAAATCTTTGTCAAGTACTTCAATACAGAGTTACATTACATTACACATACACAAACGCCATGTAACGATGGCCTCTAAGGTGGACTATCACACAGTGGAAATGGATATTGTGCTCAGACTAATCAATTTCATAGATCTTTTTTGGAAGAAATGGAGCCACAGTGTTGTCGAAATGCAAAAATGTATATATAAAAACAAATGACTGAAGATCACCAGACAAAACAATAATTATCTTGACTTTATATTAATTATAGTATTCTAGTATTCAATTAACTAAACATCAAAAATGTACAAAACTTACAAAACTGGGAACAATACTGTCCCGACTTTTCTCTGACTTGGAATGTTGGAATATTAGATTTTTTTAGAATTATTTTCCTCAATTCATAAATCTAAATATTTTTTTGACTCATTTGTTTTCTTAATTTACTTTAAAGACTTGAAAATCTGATGATGTTTAGGTCATATTGATGCAGAAATACAGGAAACTCCCATGAACTGCAACTGTATACTTGTCTGTCACTGGTACATTTGCTTTTTTTGATGCAGCAATTATACTTCTCATAAACATTTATTTCAAAATGACATATCCCCAATAAAATATTTGTATTACTTTTTGCGACAAGTGTATGGTTAAAAAAAACAAGCTTAGTAAAAGTGTAAGACAATTTACATGACACAGGTTCTTTATTAATTTTTTCAAAGTTACCCACTCCAATGTGTTTATAGTTATGTAGTTCATAGAATAATTTATAAAGGGTTTGGCAGCAGATCATTCAATCACTTAATTACTTATTACTTCATGTAAAACAGCTTATACATACTTGTCAAATATCTCTTTCTCTGTTGCAATATCCAGATGGGTGAAAGGATCATCTAGCAGGTAGGCATCAGCATCTCTATATACAGCTCTACAAAATGAAGGCAAATATATTTAATACAGAAGCCCTGGTTCCAATGGCCTTGGAGTTACGTGTGGTTTACAGGCATAATATTAAATGCAGTGTTAATTCATGCCATTTCCAAAATAATGAAAAATAAAACAAATTTCACAGTCATATGATATGTTTTCCTATGTGCTTGCAAGAATGACCCCTGATTGTTAGTTTACTAAAATGCCATCATACATATATTTTTGAATTCATTAGAGTTAATTAATTTCAACTACCTAGCTATCCAGAGTAGGGGCTAATTTATTCAGATTCAAATTGGGATTAAAGGCAGAAAAGAGAAGAGACCTCAGAAAAGAGATCGAAGGCAGATTAGAACATAACATTACTTTTAAACCTTCAGTGGTTTTATGTCGGTACCATTTTTTTGTCAAACTGGTATTTACTGGCTGGCATCATGCTTCAATATTAACTATTATTAACTGATGTAAATTTACAGTGGTTTTATACGGGTGGTAATCTTCACATTCCTATCTTCAGGACATAACATTGTAATGTTTCTTTAAGCTATTATGTTCTTTATAATCTTTTTATAAATGACAAAGTAAAGACATACAGATTCAGTAAGATGATTTTGTAATATGACACTTTAACCCCACTTTTCCTGGCATAAGTGGTTAATGCTGTTGTTTCACAGCTCCACTGGTCCACTGGTGTGTCTAAAGTGCCTGTGAGTAAGTGTTTGCGTGTGACTTTAATCCTGTCTTGGGTCGGTTCCCACCTTGTGCTCCTTGCTACTGTTTAGGACCTTGCTCCCTGCCACCCTCATTTGGATTAAGTGGGTATGAAAATTAATGATGAATGAATTAACAAATTGTTAATATATGGGTTTGTATCCCAGTACTTTTGGCCACATACAGGTTTGTGTCTCAATACGTTCAACTACTTTAAAATAAACCACATGCAAGAAATTTTTTGCACTGCTTCATTTCAACGATGAAAGTAAATAAGAGATGGTAATACATGACATTCCACATTACATTCAAATCTGCATGTTGCAGGAGGGACTACATCAGTGGGAGTTTAATTGAATGTAATCTCAGCAGGAACTGGGTAGGACTGTAGTATTAAAACTATATGTATGATGGTTCTCTAAGGTTATACCTTGCCAACGCCACCCGTGCCTTCTGACCTCCACTTAAGTTCAGCCCACCCTCTGCCAAAGCAGTCCTATCGTTCTCAGGAAGAGCAGCCAGGTCCTTAAGAACAAAGCACAGTGAAACTGCATTACAAGATATTAATAAAGTACTTTATACTAACAATGCAAACCTACATATATATAAACCTATATTTAAACCTAACAATATGCAGACCTATGGCCTTGTAACAATTTACTGCATTATCTTACCTCATATTTGACACTTTCAGTCCAATTTGGAAGCATCAATGAAAAAACAATGATCATGTTAGTAGTTGCAGGCATGCCTAATGTGAGCAGGCTCTATGTCTGTATTATTTTAGCAATATTATAAGTATGAAGTGTTTGTGACAATGAAAGTGAGATGGACTGGCCAGCACAGACTCACAAAATCGTCTGTATTAGAAGCTAAGTGTACAAAGTGCAAACACACAATAGATACCAAATGTCTGTGACTACTACTAAAAGCGGTTCTACTTTGCATAATAACAAACTGAATGTCCCAAGGCACATTTAAAATATTTCAACAACTACCTGAAGACCAAAGAAGTTCAAGGAGTGCTGAGTATCAATTACTTTCCTCCAGACATGTATGAAGACAGAGCATGCATTCAATAAAACTGCAAGATGCTCTTTGGAATATTGATATATTTGATGGAATATAGTACAGATAATCAGATTTAGCTCAAACCTGTACAGTCCATGCCAGCTCACTCTATTCTTAAAGAGAGAACATGCCAAATACTAATCAATTTGGAAGTTTTTTTTAAGTTTCAACATTTTGCTTGAGAAAAATTCTAAATAGAAGCATCTTCACTAGTGGTCTCAGACTTTTGGCCCCCACTGTGACTGTGAGGGTGTTGAAACCAAGCCATGAATAAATAACGCTTGTTGCCAAGCACTAAAAATACAAAACAATGTAGGTTCTTTACTTTAGCACACAGGGGAACAATCATGCATAAAGTATTTGAAACACTGAAACAATAGTATAACATCATTGTGTTAATCTTTGAATAAAGAAAGGCTTTTCAGCCTCAGACAATATGGCATCATTACCACCCCTTGGATGAGGGATCATTATCCTTTCCTCTGAGCTAGCATTGGCCACTTTAGGCAATGGCAAAGATGGCAAATGTATACGTCAAGCATAGTCCATTGTTCATTTGGATTTATTCTCAGCTTTTAGGTCTACGTCCTAATGTTTAAAATAAGAGGTCAGCTGCAATAAACTGTACAAAGAGAATTGCTAAATTCCAGTCTGATAGAGTATGATTGCAGATCTGAATATACAGTAAATATCAAGTCTGCCTATTTTCACCTACATACCTTATTATAAAAAGGCATACAGTTAAATCCTAAAGCTACCCCATTCCAGAAAAATGGTTTGAATAAGTAATACTCACATCTCCTAAAACTTCTGCTCTCAAAGATGTCAGAATAATATTATGGCACTGACAACTTGATTAACTGGAATGTTATCTGTGGATTATGTGGGTCTTCATTGAAAACAAAATGTGTAAGGTTTATTCGCAGAGATAGGAAGAATGTGAAAGAATGGGTAAGAAGCCATTCTAAACACAATCTAATCCCACTGTTTATTCTATGTGCATGTCTATGTTTTGTCCTACAGGTTTTTGGTTTGAATAGTGGTTGGAGGATTCACCTACCTCTCACATTATAGTGGAAACATATCAAATCTGACATTCAGGTTTCATTAGTAAGCAAATGGTTGCTGTAGGTGTCACCGAGATTTAGGTAAGTGCAAACCATCATCTCTCAGCCCTACAGTGGTAGATGAGCAGCTTCTCATGACTACGCAGTATATGAAGCACTTTAGAACTGTAAGCCTCTTTTCAGTAGAGATTCAACTAAACTCGGCACTGCCACTCAGCACTGCTCACGATTGGCTGTTTTTCTATCAAAAGATCGCAGGTGAGTAGGCAACCCATATTGAGTAATATGACACAGAAGTGCAGCATTGTGTTTAACAAAGATTCTCAGTTCAGCTGCCAGCTGAGCATTCCTGGCAGCAAGAGATTAGCGGGAGAGACAGACAGAAATTAAAGATTCTTCAAATGTGATAATCAAAGGGAGATAGTGATGGATAGTTCAGAAAGAAAAAATGTTTTTTTGAAAAACAAAGAAACTATATATATATA
>JAUZST010003804.1:0-16840 GCA_034779995.1 Parotocinclus haroldoi
GCTACTTACCGACGTGACGAGTTTTTATCTGCGCTGTCGTGTTCTCTGTTTGGGAAAGTTTCATTATAGACTGAATTCAATCAAGCCCTACGATGAAACCCAAACGTTCTGCGGCTAAAATAGTGTAGAAATACTTCAATAAATAGAGCGTCCCTACTTTTCAGATTTATATATATATATATATATATCACAAAAATTAGTTGATATTTCATTTTAAAATATCCCCCATTTGTTGTGAGCATTGTGTGTGTATATACACAGGGTGAGTCAGAAGTCACAGGACACGTCCCAAAACCATTGAGGTTTCTTGGCCGGTAGGGGATTTTCCGACGATCACCCACATTCCCAGTTTCTCTGAATTTGGCTATGAGAGGTGCAACAGTGATGTGTGAAATTGGTGATCTGTTGGTTGTTGAAGTCTGTTGCTATGATACGGCAGCTGTGTTACCCAGACATGGAAAGAAAGTAGATCCCGCTCACCCATTACTTAGTGGGGTGTTCAAATGTTCTTTTCCCTATTGGTTCTGAAATAAAAGTGTGTCCTGAGTCTTTTGACTCACCCAGTGCATATATACACAGTATATAGCAAACCTGTTTGTGTGTGTGTGTGTGTGTGTGTGTGTGTGTGTGTGTGTGTGTGTGTGTGTGTGTCACAGAGGCAATCGAATGCAGCTCAGGCGCTGTGTGACATCATTCGCATAAGTCGTGACCAGGCCAGTGTGATGCAGGATTCTTCAGAGAATGACCCTCTACTTACTGCACTGGAGCTGTGAGTATATTTATAAACTTGGGTAGAATGTAATGTTGAAATGAAATTCAGCTACTGAATATGTTCAGGGGGAAAAAAAAACCTGATTGAAAGAGAATAAAGATGTACCTAGAAAAAGGTAGGGAGTCGAGACCGGAGACGAGCCCTGAAACCCCGGACCACGTCCGACCAGGGGTTTTAATAGGAGAGGATGGATCAGTGTCGGATCAGCGTCGGATCAGTGGACGATTTCCAAAAACATGCGATCTACAGGCGATCAGCAATAATTTAGTTTGTACAAAAAGTCCAATCAAAGGGCAAATAAGATTTTCCATACTGAGCATTTGGGCAGTTGTTGGTTGATTTGCGCATGGCGTGACAACAAAGCGTTTTGCCCCAGAACGACTAACTCCAGGAATACAGGTAAATTCCTCCTCCAAATATGAGCGTTACTCGTTTTTCGGCCGTGTGTCCATTTAGGGTTTTGTTTCAGTACGTCGCCAGTGGATTTAAACGAACGGTGTTAAGAAGATTAGAAGTCTTCGGTCTCCTTTGCATTTCTTAAATCTGTCCTGTTAGGGTATACCCAGTGCTTCATAATCTTTACAAACGCTGTTTTTATGTTTACGTTTGTTAGCCAGCAGAGTGTGGAGACCCTGTTAAAGAACATGTTTGAAGGCGAGAAGAGTGAGGTGTGCATCGTTAACGGAACTCAAGTTCTACTCGCGTTGCTAGAGACGCGGAAACCAGGGTCTGTATCACATAATCATCCGTTACCTACTGCTTAATCGACACGGGGTCCCGGGCCAGACGTTACCCACCCAATCCATTATAGGGCGCACACACTAAGGGCCACTGCAGAGACACCAGTTAAGCTAACACGCATGTCTTTGGACTGTGGGAGGAAACCGGAGTACCCGGAGTAAACCCACGAGGACCCAGGGAGGACATGCAGACCCCACACAGAAAAGACAAAAGGACAGTTTTTCCTTTCCACTGTCTAGGCTTGGCCTTTTAGGACAATATAACGTTGTGCAGCTGCTTTGAGACGATGCTCCGTTGTAAAAGCTCTATAGAAATAATTGTGACGTGATGTGACTTGATATTGTCGAGCTTTCTCGTGTAACGTACTTCTCGGTGTGGTGCACTTAAGGAACTGCGCTGTATTTCAGAGTGGAGCTGATTGATCCGGGATCTCAGGGAGCAGAACGGCCAAACACCGTAAACAGTAGCATCTTAGTGGGCATTCAGCCTTACCTGAAGCATTACCGCCATCTCTTGCTCAACCCACCAAAGGTAAAACGGCCATTCATTTGGCTAAACGTCTGCGCACACTTCCAACGTTGGAAGTAAAAAGTCATAAAGAGGAAGATGAAGTGTTAAAGTGACTGATGTAATAACCAGAGGTCTTGAGAACATGGCTCAACTCTGCCATGGTACCACCGCTGAGGTTGATGATTGGGCCCCAAACTTTCAGATTTGGATTTGTCATTCCATAATAGTCTCTCTTCCACTGTTATTCACGTCAATGAAAGGCACATCTTGACCTATTTTCTCGGCTGCTACCCTTGGCATCAGGATTAAGTTGCCGGGTGCTGGTGTTTAAGTGGAAGTGGAAGTCACACTAATTACCTGCCACTGTAGCTTCCAGAAGCTTTTTTTTTAGTATTGTTTTTATACTGCATACAACTTCCCTTTATTTTCGGCTTGTTTTCTATAAATGGCCGTTATACGGGCCGAGTCAAAAGTGACAGGACAGGTCGCGTTCTGCATTGTGGACTTTCCCCAAAAGTTGCCAAACCCGTTGTTGAGGTTTTTTTTTAACCGGTAGCGGTTCTGTAGACGGTCACTACGTTTTCTGGTCGTCCACAGTCCCGGTTTCTCTAAATTTGCCTATGGGGCATGTAACGGTGCTTTTGGGAAATTGGTGATCTTTCTGGGTGTCGGATGTTGAGGTCTGTTGCTATGATACGGCAGCTTGGTTACGAAATGAAAGTGTGCCCTGTGACTTTTGTCCCGCCCCGTACTGTGTAAAACAACGGCATTTCTAATCTAAAGGTGGCCTAAGACTTTTGCACAGTACTCCAAGTGCTTGATCAGATTCTATCCTAGATTAACCTTGTGCATTACTTTTGTGAATAAGCTAGGAGTCTCTGACCTTGCAGACAGTATTAATTGCATCGTTGCTTGTACAGAAATGCAGCATGCTGACCACTCTGGGGGTTTTGGAGGAGCCGTTCGGAAACGCTCGGCTGCACAGCTGTAGACTGATGGTCGCCCTGCTGAACACGCACGCTCCCAGAATACACCAAGAGCTCTGCCAACTGGACATGATCAACCTCTTACTAGTGAGGCTCCCGACCATTTAGTACATATAGGAAGACTTTGAAATGTAAAACACGCTCTCGCAGTGTGTCTGTATCTAATCCCCCTCCGTTTTTTGTTCTGCTGCTCTTCGTAGGATCTGTTTTTTAAATTTACTTGGAACAACTTCCTCCACGTTCAAGTCGAACAGTGCGTGTCCGCCATCCTTCATCACGCTGCACCAGAAGAGCCAGCACAGGACATCCCAGAGCCGGACCAGTCCCGAAACACTCACGCAGGCACAGCCCGCACCCCCTGCGCAGACGCGACACATCCGGCTGTCTTCTCGCAACAAGACCTGCTTACACACGTAGGTCGTGTTAAGAAACACGTGAAGTGTTTTCTAAACCTTTTAAAACAAGTATCAAATGACCTTTTAGTCACACTCCTAATCACTTATAAGCCTTATATTTAATCCGTTAATTGATTTTACAGTTCAGCTGTGTTTGGGTTTTACAGTGTAACGGCCTCATATGAAGACAAAAGTGATTTTAATCCTGTCTCTCTTAAGCACACGGCGAGACGACTCGGCAACTTGCAAATAACTGGCATCGTTCTTTGCCGCATAGTTACGGTCTCGCAAAAGAGTCTGTTTTTTGTCTGTTCTGTTGATCAGAACAAGAAATATGTTAATAAAGTGAAAGACGAAACGGTTTAAGCTACAAGTAAGGGACGGTCCAATAAAAACTTGGGGGTGGGGTAATCTTGGAAGTGAAAAGGGACAAAGAATGAAGTGTGTGTGTGTGTGTATGCCTATCAAATCTGTTTGTGTGTGCATGTGCAGCTCTTTCAGAAGTGCAGGTTGGTGCAGAGGATACTGGACGCCTGGGAGGAGAACGATAAAACACAGTAAGGGCTAAATGACCTTATTGCAGCATTGCAGTCGGGGTGTGGGCCCTAATTTGGAGCCTATTCCGAACGTAATATTTCAAAGCTACCGTTGCGCAATCGGTGCGTGACCAATGCAGATTTTTGAGGGGAGTACATGGATACCTGTGGCTGCCAGCAAAACTTTAACGCACACAACCGAATACTAAACGAGCCCCCAAAAGTAATCAATAGGGCGACCTTCTGACCCCCGCTATAACGACAAGGCCGTTCCCAGTGTCCTACCGCGACAACTGGGAGATGTTTATAATATTTAAATCTCTTGACACCAGACACCGCCTGCCCTCGGTGGGCGTGGCCAGACATGCCATCACTGGCATTTGCTCATACATGAACTAACCTGTAAGTTTATCAAAACAAGAGTTGCTGACTGAATGACTGAACGGATTTCCTCCTTGTGCTAACTTGACTGAGCGTTCCGTCCATTTTGGTTATGTTTGAAAGCAGTTCTAGATCTTGGGTTTAGTTCCCGGTACTGGAACCTTTTGAACATGGACGGACACCCAACACGCCCGGTGGGCGTGATCTGTTCGGTCTGTCCATGAGCGATTTTTCAAATCTAGGCCGGTTTTAAAAAGGCTCGTATTTGTAAGAGAGAAGTGAAAATGAAACCTGAACCCTGACCTTTAATTCATTATGTCTTGTCTCGTTTGCTGCATGCTAACATTGCCGGTCGTGTTCCCTATAGGATCCTAGTGCTTTATATAGCATGTACAGATATAACACGTTAAAGGAATGGGGAATAAGGGACTATTTTGGACACGGCCCATTAGTACAGGTCCTTCGCATTGACCCAAATTGTTGTGTCAAATTTTCCGAATCGCAGCAGGTTGGCGTGCGACGACTACATGCTTCCAGAACTGTAACCCCAATGGGTGCCTAATGCGCGTATTTTGCAGGACCGAGGGGGGCATGAGGAGGGGGTACATGGGTCACCTGACCAGGATAGCCAATGCAGTAGTTCAGAATGCGGAGAAAGGACAAGCACAAGCTCTGATCATACAACTCATAAATGGTACCTTCTCAAGCACCAGTTTGCTTCCTGTTGTTTCGATTTAACCGGTTGTTTTTAGTGATGAAGATAATGCATTTTAACAGAGGTACCCGAGGACTACGGGGCACGCTGGCAAACGTTCGTGGACGAAACCCTAACAGAAATAAACAAGAAGAATGCAGTGGATCTGGTAAGCTTTCCACAAAATTACCGAAACCAACGCTGAACTAGTTCAGACTGCACTCGTGGTCATACACGCGCTCTGTGTGGTATTTTGTATGTTCTCCCCATGTGCACATGGGGTTTCTCCTGGTACACCGGTTTCCTCATGGGTCATTTGGACTGGGATTGGAAAAAAAAATAATAAAAATTTTAGAAATGTATTTTAAAAATGCCCTCGATTTTATGTCGGTTGCAAAATGTGAAGTTTAAGATAATTGAAGCTTTTGTTAATTCTGCCACAACTGCATAGTTTTGATGACGAATCCATATGTTAGGAACTGATTTGTATGAAAAGCTTTTTTGAGCTAGAATTATTTCAGTCAGAAACGTCTGACCTCAAATTCGACACCGAAGAGGCCTGAATATACCTGAACCTGATCCTACGAAACGTCTGATTTAACAATTTTAAGCACATTTTCAGTCGCTTTGCTTAGTCTGAACTAAAGTTAATCGGTCAAAATCAAGCACCTGTAAAATTCTGCTTTACAATTTTAGCTGCGTGGTTTTGTTCAGAGAGTACAAGGCCAGAGGGCGGCGCTGTAAGAAGGTCCTGGGTTCGATCCCAGGGCGGGGCGGCCTGGGTCCTTTCTGTGTGGAGTCTGCATGCCCTCCCCGTGTCTGTGTGGGTTTACTCCGGGTACTCCGGTTTCCTCCCACAGTCCAAACACATGCCTGTTAGGTCGTTCGGTCAGTCTAAATTGGCACTGATTAGACGGCATGATGGCCTGGTAAATAATGTCTAAAACAACACCGCATTGGTGTGGCCAGCGACGTCTACAAGGCATCTGACAGACTGCTCGGTCAAGGTGACAAGGCCAGGCGAAATCTGTAGCCTCCTTTATCCTGCGTTCATCTAATTTAACGGCTTCACGAGCGTTTGTCTTCGTGTTTTTATATTGCAGGTGTTTTCAGATTACCAAATACAACAAATGACCGCGAACTTTGTCGACCAGTTTGGATTCAGTGATGATGAGTTCGGAGAGCATGACGACAATATAAAGTACATGACACTTCTGTTTGATTCTATACTGTGCGTTGTTTTGAGCCTGATATTAAAATCAGTTTTTATTCTTGTAGTACAGCGTTTAATCGAATTGGAGGAATCGGTTGCAATATGGTGGATGCAGGTGTAAGTCAGTTTTTCCTTCCATAATTGCAATGTTTAGAGTCTTTTTCTTCTCGTGCTATTTACACTCCTGCCTTACCAGTTCTAATTCCTATTTCTCTAGTTCAATGTGTCACGAAAACCCCGAACAAATAAACCCGGGAGGTTTGGGAAATTAAGGAATCGACGTGCTCAAGAACGTTACGTTTTACCAAACATAAATACATGCAAATAATAAACAAATATTTGCATTCAGTGCAAATGTAATAGCTGAGGTTCCTCCAAATTTAGGTTCACCTATCGAACTATTGAAACACGTCCATTCCAGCCCTGCTTTGTACTAAGGAATAAGTATATAGTAATGTTTCTTAAACCTACCTCTACGTTTACTGCGGCTCTTTGTAGCGTTACAGGCTGCTCACCGGAAAGCACTGCTGTCCGCTTAAATGCCAATAAAGCCCAACAATGGGCGTCCTGAAACCTCTGATCAGTAGTGTATTAAAGTCAAAGTCAAAACTTAAGTAAAGTCTGCCGTCGCGTTTCGTTTCAGCCGAGCATGGGCGAGTTTGAGGGGTGCGGAAAAGAGAAAATAAGGCCGTTCGATGAGGGTGATGAGGAGGAGGATATCTGGGAGGACAAAGAAATCAACTACTCAACACAAGTGAAGTCTAGATCCAGGTCAGTCGTTTTTGCACATTTACAAAGACTGAACACTTTTGATCCGGTTTACTGGGGCAAAGTGGAGACTCATTTGTGAAGAATCGGGATATTCAGGGTAACTCTAAACTAGGGCTGGCTCGATACCCTTTTTTTTAATGCCCGATATCGATACTGCAAACTCTGGCGTTGCACACGCTGCACTCGGCTGTCTTACTTTGATCATGGTTGAGCTTAAAATGGCTCCACCCAGCTGACACGCTGCTAGCTAACAGTTTTAACTCGAGTTCCAGCTGTTGCTCACGTGACTCGTCTCCGTTCACGGCGTGTCGTCCAAACTGTAGTAAAGCGTAAACGGGATAGGAAAGACGTCCGATTAAACTGGCCCCCACCCCCCATCCCCCTTTATCCGATCCAGTGATTTTTTTGCGAGATATCGGGCCGATACCGATACAGACTATTGGATCGGTACAGCCCTACTCTAAACATTAGCTGTGATCTGATATGGGTTATGCCCAAGGGGCCAGGGATGACTCACCCTGTAGATTTATTTAAAATAGTACACAAGACTTGGGCCACCTAAGAATTTTAGCTCAAAATGTTCAAACCTGCATAGGTCCTTCCGTAGTCCTGTTTTCCACTGATCTTCAGTCCAGTCTTGGTAAGCTGTACCATCTCTCTGCCTGGCAGGTTTGGAGTGACATCCAGTACCCTTAAGAATGAGGTCGAAAGTGAAGCTCGGAGGCGTTTGGGGTCACCTGACCTGGAGTGCTTTCCAGACCCTAAACAGATTCTAGACCAGAAGCAGGACGCAGATCAGGATGTGGACCCAACAAAGAGTAGGCTTCACACAAAAGACAAAGGCAGATTTTCGTTTTAAACTCGAATAGTAATATGTTCTCTCCGATGCTGTAACGTCATGATTGAATATCGTTTAACTTCAAAAGTTTGAAGAAACTCCCGGTTTCGGTTGCTCGCCCTCTCGGACAAACCCTCTGTTCATTTATCTGGCAGGTCCTGGTTGGGTGGCGAGCTTTGAGGACGACTTTAACTTTAAGGCGGATTTTGCGGCCGTGGCCATCGACACGGGTTCAGGAGTGTGGGGGGACGCAGCAGCACAGCTGAATGACAGTGAGGAGAAAGGATGGGCTGCGTTTACGGACTTCCAGCCCTTTTGCTGGTGAGCTCATTTCTATGCTTAAAATCTCTCGCTCTGTTCAGACTGGATCAGGTTGGGATTTTGTTCGGTTCTGATACACATATAAGCGATAACAGTCCTGCAGGGCGACCGACTTCCCAGTGGGTTGTATTATCTATCTATTGACTCGAATATTCGTGTTACAACGGACTGTCAGAGAATCGTACAACATTTCGAACGGGACCGGTCCTGCTGCCATTAAAAAAAAATTGGAGATGCACCAAAATGGTCTGAAGGAAAGAGAAAAAGGGGTTTTGAGAAACAAATGTTAGGCTAGACCACGAAGAGAGGAGATGACTACAGATGGAAAACGGAGCTCAGAGAATAATGGCTTGGTGTGTTTTGTTGCTGTGAAGAAGACTTGTCTGTGTTGTACGTGTTTAAATACGCATAGTGATTCTTTAAATTCGCATCCGACGGAACGCTGCCCCTTTAATTAGGCGGGAACTTAAGCTATCTTAAGCTATGGGTGATAAGGGAATGGTTCCCGCACCATCCAGTCCAGTAAAATAATGCAGCACGCTCTTTAAAGCCTAAAGATTGACCTGGTTTTGTGCGCCAGAAGGCTCGAATGATTAGGGCATCGCCGAGCCGGGTCAAAACCAATCGGTAATTCTGCCTGTGAATTTTCTTGGGGGAAGGAGGTCGAGAAAAACACAGAGCAGCTCCTGTAAAAGAGAAAAATACTGAAGTAAATGTAATGCCGTATGAATAGGGCTTTAGTTATGTGATATGAAAAATGACGTTCCATTAATACAGGGCCTCTCGTTTTATGGAAAAGAGTTGTAACGTGTGAAAACAAACACCTTATGTGGTTCTATTTAATGAAAGCCCGTACTGTCTGATGAGACGAGACAAGATGAGATAAGATGTTCGATAGTTGGGTTTCACTGTGTGTTTTGTAGCTCAGACTCTGGAGCCAGGTGCAGCTCTCCGGTAGACTCTGAGAATGTGGCGAGGCAGAGCCAGGATAAAGAAGGTGAGAGATCTCCTGTGTCGCTCTTGTCTGACTCCCAGTTCTGATTTCCCATTATGTGTAATGCTGTAAACCCGGGCGTGTGTTGGCGCTTCAGGGAACAACTCGTCTGCGTGCGTGTGGAGTGTGTGTGGCGCCAGGAAGGCTCCCCTGGTGGCGTCGGACAGCAGCTCCAGTGGATCTGACACTGAGGAAGAAGAGGAGAGGAGCGAGGTCACTCAAAGCGATCGGGCTCATGAAAGCGATGTCAAACTCACAGTGGATGGCAAAAAGGAGAAAGCCGCCATCGCCAGGTAACCGCGATGATCCAGATGATCTGGTGTAGCAAATAGGGTAGTAAATAGGTCCCCAGGATTCTGAATGGGTGCTTTTGCATTTTAGGAGAAACGCTGCCATCCTGCTCTGTAGTAGCGCGGCTTTAATAATTAATAACTGATCCAAAAAAAAAAAAAAGGCAGGACGATAAAAGCGGGTGAAGTGGGTAAACTGAGTGACTCAAAGCCGGAAAAGAACGAAAAAATGGTTCATAGTTGCTAACGGTAATAATTAAAATTACAGGTACAGTCACAAGGAGTTTAGATACTTTGCACATAGTGCTTTATTTTAAGCAATAATATTAACTAAAACAGGGCGGTGGGGCGGCACCGCTGATTCACAGCAAGAAGGTCCCGGGTTCGATCCCAGGGTGGGGTAGCCTGGGTCCTTTCTGTGTGGAGTCTGCATGTCCTCCCCGTGTCTGCGTGGGTTTACTCCGGGTACTCGGGTTTCCTCTCACACTCCAATGCACGTTAGGTTAATCGGCGTCTCTAAAGTGGCCTTAGTGCGTGATTGGGTATGCCCTAAGATGGATTGGCGCCCCTTGTAGGGTTGTTCCTGCCCTTGCGCCCAGAGTTGGAAGGTGGGTGGATGAAGTGGAAGATAACGGATGGATGGATTTAATATACCTATGTTGTTTTTCTTTTGGGTTTTATGTTGAGGAGTGTATTAGCGCCACCGACTGGACAGGATTAGGTGGATGGCACCGTTGAGTGTTCTGTTCTGTTCTGCCCATCTTCATTGCAAATTTTGTTCGAATTTGGGGATGAAAAAAACGTCTGAATAGACTGAAAGGGGAGTTGGAATTTCCGACTTTCCACTGTGCCTCATTCCGGTCCAGAACTAAAATCTAAACCTCACTAACTACTAATACTTTTAACCCTCACTCTCGTGCGCTTTTCATCCATACTCATGAATGTCCCTGGTGAGTTTGCCTTTATTTGTTTAACGTTATGTTGAATTTGAAGGCATTGGCATGTTCTTTGCACTTGCTGGTCCTCGGGTCAGGTAACACGACCCCTGTGGAGGAATGCTTTAACCTGAACGCACAAACTTTTAGGAGGTGTTGCGAAGACAAAGATGTGGTCCGGGGTCGCGCTCCACTGGCCGTCGGGAACTCCCTCCTATTACTCGCGCGCTGTTGCCCCTGTAGAACGCTTTGTCCAGGAGGAATTTTCAGCCAGGTCACATGACCAGAGCCGCAGCCATTCAGCGGCCAAGAATAACATGAGGTCATCTTTAGGCAGCAAGCCTATTGTTTCTGAACGGCAGCGAGTGGGCGGTGGGGCGTTCTGCGTGGCACTGGGTGTCATACGAGCCCTCTTTGCAGTGGCAGGTAAAGTTTATGTTATAGGTGCGGGACGAGGAAGGTGTGAGCCCAAAATTTTTTGCTGACCATCTAATAGTCTCACTGACATAAAGACCAGAAATGAAACACTGCCACGTTAAGCGGCAGGGCTCAGGAAAGATCGTGTTTCTTTAATCCCCACTCACGCTTAACACACATGCACAGCCCACACCCACAGAAACTTACCCACAACCAGAAACCAGGGACGTTAGAACGATCACGGGGGTAACTGCAGAACAGCATGCTCTTTAGCGTTAGTGATCATTTGAAGCAAATGTGTGTATTGAATGCGGATTTGGCAACGCTACTCTCGCAGTACTCGGGTATGAGTCCCAGCAGTCCCTGTAGTCTCAAGGGACAGGCTCTGGAACACCCTGACCCGATATCATAGCGGCCCAAAGTTGTAGTTTCGAGTTAGAAGCGAACCTCATGTCTACACAAGCTTGTGAGAGACTTGTGCTCGGCCTGGGACCTGTGGTGTCCGGGGACAAAGAACGTTAATTAGGGATGTAACGATACTGTTTATTACGCCTTCTCGTGCAGTTGCATTCTTTGTGCACCAGAGGGTGCATACGCATTTAAAACTGCTTTAATATTTTAACTGGCAAGGGACTAAAGATTCTTTTGTTTCCATTTTCATACAAGAAAAGTCCCACTGTTTTTTTTTTTTTATTCTTACGAAATGAAAAGGAATCTTTTCACTCCTTTATTTAATTAATATCTGACAAAGTCACAATAGGGGCAATGTTTTTAGTCATCTCAACTGCCGAAAGTATTTCGAAAGTATTTTCAAGCAAATGCGAATTGCCTCGTGTTGCGTACGCTTCACAAATGTACAGATACCGCAAGACAATCAAAAATTGTGCATCGTTGCAGCGCTAATCAAAACAAACATTCGTGTAAACCGTACAGAATCTACTCGATCTAAAGTGGTTTTACCAAAACATGGACAGGGTGAGGGAAGTCTTAGAGTCCCCCCCCCCCCGGGGCGGCACTTTGATGCCTGTAGGTGGCAGGTTATGTTGTTGGGGGGAAACATGTGTCCTGCCCAAACCAATATGGTCTTCCTGATACGCACAAAGAGAGCGTGTTTAGTGCCATTGTGGGCGTGCGTGCAGCATGCCTGGACCTAGCGGGGGGCCGTGGAGCTGAGGTTGGGCGAGGAGCGCGTCGGGCCGTAGCAGGCTGTAACGCAGGAGAGAGTGCCCTGGACTTAATTGGCAAGATAAGCTCTGTTGGAGAGCATTGTTCACATAAAAGAGGCTTAGCGTGGCGGCGTGCAGTTAGGCCGCGCGGGTCCGCTTCTACACGCGTCTGGAGCGTAATCTCAAGGTGGGACAAGGGTGTTAATAATGAGATAGGGTCTAAGCAGGGGAGGACCGGAGGGGTGAAAAGCGGAACCCCGTCAAGAAGTCAAGAGCGATGCGGAATTTGTTTTGACTTCACGGTGTTAGATAGGTCCCCGGTCGCACCTAATAAGCGAGCGCCACGTAGCTAGTGTTCAGTGTTAGCGGCAACTACCTCGGGTCTCACACGTTACATTTGTGGCGTGACGTGAATTTATCAGACACACGGAAACGTGCACAGGCTTCGGTTCACGGCAGGTGAACACAAAGGCATGCTTGCTGTCGTTGGCTTTTAAACAAGTTCAGCCAGCATTTAACAAACTCAGCAACAGGTTCCAGCTCCCCAGTGGCTGCTGGTTTGTTGACCAACAAACCCTGAACAGACTCGGCTGGTCATTAGGGCTCTCTGCGGGAGTGTTTAAGGCAGAAAGGGCTCAGGCTGCGGGACATCTGGGCCGGGGGCTGCGCGGCTTGTTGCCCAGGTATCTCCACCTGTACTCTCATTACCAGCCCAGAGTGGAAGCAATTAACTGCCCAACTGCTCCACCAGCAAGGAGGGAGAACCGGTGTTATGGCGGGACATGGGAGTGACGGGAGTGTGTTTGCGCACGCTGGGAGTTTGCACGGCTATGGTGTGTTATCGCTGATGACTTGGACATATGTGTTGCTTTAAAACAACAGGTGCAAATGTGTCATGTCCACCATTTTTTTTTTCTCGAGACGAGTCGCCCTGTGAAGGGCAGCTGCGAGTTTTAAGGCTGGTTTGTTGGTAGGGGTGAAGGCTGGTGATTTTAAGCGAAACACCATAGTATACCTTGAAACTTTTTTTCAAACTTGATTTAAAGTTTATGTACAGCCCTTGAATCCTGACAGACAGGAGGCTGCCGCTTGACAGACATGAGGGTGTAAGCAAGCGGATTAGGAAAAGGTGGAGAATGAAAAACCACCATTCACCTCACAATGGGGTACCAGACAAACAGCTCTGCCCTTAATTACCCAAGCTGCCATTTCTGTCTTTAATTAAAGCTGCTCTATGAGGGCTTCAAAAAAGGCTAAGCACAGACACAGACTATGGAACCTGTAAAGAGTTATATTCAAAGTTTTCAACAGACATTTAAGAAGATCCTTAAAGATAATTTGCGGACAGTTAGTGCTGCGGTTAAGACCGCTAGAGCCGAGTCCGGGTCAAGATCAAGACCTGAAATAGCCAAGACCAGTTTGTGTTTTTTTTTATTATAATTAAACAAGAACTTGAATACACGTAACAAATGTCCTATAGACACAATATCATGAGCGTCTTTCTAGAGTTGAGACACGCTCGACTGTTTGGATTTGTCAGTTGATCAGGATCGCTGTCTTAAGTCAGTCTTTTTCTCATTTCCAGTTCCATTTCCGTCATTAAGCCGACGCCCTTATCCAGACTGACTTACAATTCATACAGTCTTACAATCCGAGCAGTTTTGGGTTAAGGGCCTTGCTCAGGAACCCAACTGTGGCCATATAGTCCAGTAGCTTAACCCATAAGACCCACAGTCCTGCACAAACTGTGGCACGAACAGAGACATTGTCGACCAAGAGGTGAGCCGTCTCGCTCCAGCACCAAAGAGGAACCAGCACAACCCTCGTTTGTGTCTCAGGGAGGCCTGGGAATCCGGAGTTCTGTTGGACTGGAGCATCTGGTGAAGTTGTGGCGCGAATGTAAGAGTTTCCCATTTATACCATGACAGAAGGCATTATTAATGATCGATGGGAAATAATCTTAAAGGGAACCTAGTTACAGTCTTGCAAGCCATGCAAAATCTCAAGTCTTTGCAAAATCATTACAGTGTGTGTGTGTGTGTGTGTGTGTGTGTGTGTGTGTCTAAGTGAGAGAGAGAGAGAGAGAGAAATGAAAGTCCTGAAACTGTCACTAACTGCTATGTTACTTTGGATATAGTTTATGCCAAATGTGTACATTCTCTTCCTGGATCTTTCATCAGAACCTCCTCATACACCCACCCACACCCACACACACTCACACCGCGTGTGGAGAATGAGGTATCGGGTGAAAAGAGGAAGAAGGCTGCTCGGTTTAATTGTTAGGTACAGCCGAGGTGGAATAAAACAATAAAAAACGAACACACACGCCTCTCCGAGTCTCTGCTTCCTGGCTTGTGCTTCTGCTTTTCTCCTCTCCTTAACCCTGCGCTGCTGCCCCCACAACCTTTAGCAAGGTCACAATAAATCCTTTAATACCCACATACCTCAAACAACCACACACACACACTTTAATCGTATTAATTTATAACGTATGATGCAACACTGCAGGGATTTGAGATCATGGGATTCTCATTAAACACACATTCTCTCATTCTCTGACTGGGACAGCTTAGAGATGCCGATTGACCTATAACGCATGTCTTTGGACTGCACGAGAAAACCAGAGTACGTGCAGGAAAATGGACACGAGGAAAGTGTGCAAACTCCACCCAACACAAGTGTGCCGCAGTGCCAAGCCGCGCACGCCTTGCAAGAGTGAATCAATTGTACATTTCCACAGATCAAACGCAACCACGACTGGCCATACTGCATTCTTCTGCGAGTCGAGCGGCACCGACCGGCATCAGTGTACACACATTTCTGCACGTGTTCATGTACGTGCCCTCCACTGATCTCAAGGCCTTTGCGTTTTTTAGTCTTTTTTTTAAAAAATGTCGTTCTGTTTGTTGTTTTGTTTATTTCCACGCTTTTTTTTTTTTTTAAAATAAAAAAGGAACGTTAATGTGTCACTTGAAGGAATACACTTTTCATTCGGGTTTGGGCATAAGCAAAACCCTCTCCCTCCTCCTCCTCCTCCACCAGCACCACCACCATCACTACCATCACCATTGAATTAATTCATCAAACTTTTGAACTATCCTTTCTGGGTTTACACATTAACCATTCGGCATGACAACAGGTGTGCACTGGTATCCGTCAACTTCAACACACACACACACACACACACACACACACACATTACATTATAGCACCGTTCGCTCCACGCGTTAAACCCTTCAGAGCTCAACAACGCCTCCTCGTTGGAACAAAGCGCATTTGGCGCCACAAGCTCCCGGTCCAGTTGTGGCGCATCTGGAGTACAACGGCAGAGTTTGGGGGAAGGGGGGGTGTTGGGGGGGACTCACGTGACCAGTTTGACAGCTTCACCAGCCGAAGTGCTCGACGATGGAGCAACCGCGCGTCATTGGATCTCTGATTTAGAGCCTTTGCCGCGCGCGCTCTCACCTCCCCAAAGGGTTTCCGAGTGCTCCCGGGACTGTTCTCGCGCTTCAGCCCGCGCCACGCATCAACCGTTCTGCCCGCGACATGGTGAGTCCACCTGTGATTTGTAGTTAAATCCTGTGGAGGCGCGTGTTAGGCGGTCATAAACTCTGTTATACAGGGGAAAGTTTGCGTTAGTGGGCAGGCTGTGTTTGAACCTGCACTTTGGAACAGTCGTACATTTGGTTTGATCTGCATTTGTATGTGTAGAGTTAAGCAGTGTTTACATTTTTTACTCGAAACTCTTCCATCGCGTGATGTTAGTGTAGCACGTGCATGCTCAGCTCCAAACTTTCTCTGGACTCTCCGTAACCTATCGAGCTTTTGCTTCGTGAACTTCAATCTGCGCCTGATTGCGTCCAACTTAGCAAGTCTCGCGCGGCTGCTGCGCTTTTGACCGTTTTGCAGAGCACCATCCTGTCCTACCGAGACGCGCTCCACGCGGGGGATCCGCGCTACGAGTGCGCCTACTCCGCCTCTACGTCGGCTCGCGCCACTGTTGACGTTTCCACGGCAACGCTCGTCTCCCTCTGGGACACCGGTCGTCTGGACGACGCAGACTGCCAGCGTGAGCGTAAGTGCCTGCAAAAAGTGCCGGGCGAGAGGCGCGGGAGAGACTTTCCCGGCTCCTGCGCGCCACTCGGACCCTGGAATTTTTACATCACATTTGCAATTGACTTTGAACGCCTTGCTCGTTTGCAAAAAGCCTGTAGTGGACGATTGTTTGTAGCAATGACTTAAAAAAAACTCTTTACACACGTAGGGTGAACACAAACTATTATTATTATTATTATTATTATTATTATTATTATTATTATTATCATGTTTGTCCTGATCTGGGCAGGATGGATGGGGTGTCCAGTGTTCTCTCAGGGTAATACCCTGGACACAGAGAGGAACATGCCTGTACCACAATCTATTAGAAGTAGTAGTTTTATTGTTATTATATTAATATAATAGTGACCCTGGCAGTTCCTCCTAGGTGGGTCAAGCATTGCATGCAGGTATGGTTAAGGGTTGGCCGCCTGCCGGCCATGTGATGGGCTGTCATCCCCTCCAGGGCACCCTTACTAATACTCCTTGCACTCTTCTGGATAAGCATCCACTCTGACCAGGACAATCAGAGATAGAGCATGAAAAAATAACATTTATTGAAACCATTATTATTATTGTTAGTAGTAGCAGTATTATTATTATTATTATTATTACTACTACTATTATTATTATCATTATTATTACTACTATTATTATTATTATTATTATTGTTATTACTACTACTACCATTATTAATATTATTATTACTACTACTACTATTATTATTAATATTATTATTTTTATTATTATTATTATTATTATTACTACTACTACTACTATTATTA
>JAUZST010003805.1:0-16840 GCA_034779995.1 Parotocinclus haroldoi
CTTAAAAGGCCAATCCCAAATTGAGCAAGCCTAGGGCGACAGTGGCAAGGAAAAACTCCCTGAAAGTAGAGGGAAGAAACCTTGGGAGGAACAAGACTCAAAAAGGGACCCGTCCTCCATGGGTGGCCTAAATGTTAATTAAACAAATACTGAAAAGAATATTAACATAATAGTAAAATTAAGTAAATTATATCATTTAAATCAATAATAATATTTAAGTTAGTCATAAAATACATAACAAAATAGATATTAAAGTAAAATAGATTTTTAAATCAGTCCTCAGTTGGAGGTCCTTGGAGACACATCGTTTCTTAGTGACTAAATGATGGAGGGAGTTACTGCACTCTGATGGGACTGGGTTCTGTGAAGTAAAAAGGTAAGAAGTTAGAGTATTATTTGCTTTACTGGATAGGATTAGGTTTTGGTCTTTCAGTTCTTTTGTCCTTTGGCAAGTTTTAAAAATAAAACTGTATTACTGTAATATTTGTAAGTGTGTATTACAGTTTATAATAATTCTGTGGGCATACTCAAATCTTAGTTGTTTTCTAACTGCAAATACCTGTGTATTATATAGACTACACTGCTGTAGTTTGTAGTTTGCGTTTGAGCATTTACCCTCATCCAGAGTAATTTAGCACTGCTGCAATCCTACAATACACAATCCATGGATTTGTTGGTTAGTAGCCTTGCTCAAGAGCAGTAGTTGGAGCTTTACAGTTGCTAAACTTTAAACACAAACTTAAACTTTAACACAGTCCACAGAACCGGGGCTTTGAATTTTGTTTAGCGATTTTATTTGCTATATTACTTGAGCACGAGCTCACACAGAATTACAGACAGATTTACAGACAGACAGCGTGAGCAGGCGCAGTCATAATGAAGACAAGATTAAAACTAAAATCCTTTGAAGAACAGATGTGAATCCAACTCAATTAAATCTACACCTGGCATTTTAAATTCTTTTAATAAACTCCAGCATTCGACTCGGCTTCTCGCGCCTCCCGAACATAATTCTGGCACGCTTTAGAAGATAATTAAATAAAATAAATAATAACAACATGTTCCTATCACTCTTCTGAGTTTACTTATTTCTTCTTCGGCAGCACCATGAATTCAGTGCTCAGAAACCCGAACGGGTCCCTGGAGGTCAGAACATCGTCATGTTTGGGGGGTGTTTTTGTATCAGTGCCAGCTATTCTATTTAAATAAAATTCTGTGTTGTAGGTTGTGAGAAGGAGCCTTAATTATTTCACTAAGATAAGCAGAATGACAGAACAGCTGGTACGTTTATTATACAGTTCACCAGAGTTACTGGTTTTAGCACTTTTATAACCTTAGTGTTAACAACTGAAATGCCACGAACTAATAACGAAATAAAAATAGAAAATCACAATTAAAGCCACAAATACAGTTGTAAGTACTGGGACGAAAGCACCAGACCACAATTTGCATTAATGCCAGTTCTGTCAGGTTTAATAATTTCTATAAAGACTGTAGTTTAGCGCAAAATAAATTATTCGACAAAATTGTACCCTATTAACATTCAAAATAAAAGTGTGGTAATAAAATCATGAATCATGAATTTGATTTCCCACCAAAAGTAAATTAAATTATTATGATTGTTACTATTATTATTATTGTTGTTGTTGTTGTTGTTGTTGTTGCTGTTTTTATGTACAATAATGGATAAAAGTGTATTGTAATTTCTGAGATAAGTCACTAATAAAGATTAATAATTATTAATAATAATAATTAAAAATGATGAATAATTATCTCAACAGAACTGTATGCATTGTTATATGAAGATAATTCCAAATATTGTGACCAAGGTCAATACTCAGACTTCGCATAATTCGCTTTCATGTAAACTTAAAGTCAAATTTATATCTATAGAGAACAGAGATTGTCACAAAGCAGCTTTGTAATATTATATGATCTTAAAAGGCCAATCCCAAATGGAGAAAGTCTAGGGCGACAGTGGAAAGGAAAAACTCCTTGAATGTAGAAGGAAGAAACTGTTGTATTACTGTAAAGCTGCTTTGAGACAATGTTACATTGTAAAAAGTGCTATATAAATCAAATTGAAACTGAAACTGAAGAAGCCTAGAGAGGAACAAGACTCAAAAAGGGACCCATCCTTCTTGAGTGACCTAGATGCTAGTTGAATTGGTTAAGTTGTATTAATAGCAAAATTAAGTACGTAATGAAATGTAGCTTAAATAACAAAATAGGTTTAAGATAATGAGTCCTCAGCACGAAGTTCTTGGAGGCACAGCGTCTCCTAATTACTAAGCTATGGAGGGAGTTATTGCACTTATTGCATTCTGTCTCAGGCAGATATGTAAATGATTGCAGGTGTGGTTTGATTAGACACTGGGTCTTGCCACAAGAGGGCGTAAAAGTTCTTCCCTGCAGCCATATAAAAAGGCTCCAGAGGTCACTTTTGGGTAATGTACCTCTTGGTGAGAATAAGTTGACTGTTAGAGACGCATCTACGGTCTCTCTTGCTGTACAAGATAACGACCTCCCCATCCGGCCTCCCCTCAGGCACTCTTATACCTGTGTGTTGCCTTACTTCATTGGAAGGGGCCACTACGCCACCACAGTGGTGTGCTCTCAAGTTAATGCTGTGAAATCTGAGAAAATATGGTAAAATCGTATATTTAAATTAACTTATAATACACTGCTCACAAAAATGAGAGGATATTGCAAAATGAATACAAAGAGGATCCTTTACGCTGTCAGTGTGTTTTGGCACTCCTGGGTGATCAATGTGGGGCAGTTTCCTGTCCACCCTCATGAATAGGTGACTTGCTGTTATCTCATTTGCATAATCAGATATCGTTCTTTGACTTCTCATTTGCTTTTTTTGATTTTGTTTAACGATATAAACTCTAATGCTTCTTTTTTAATCGCTTCATAATCACTTTTAAATATCCCCTCATTTTTGTGAGCGGGATACTTTATTTATACTGACCCTACTGGATCTCAGGTTTTTAAGATACTGGAACTTTTGACCTGAAGGTTGAGAGCTCAAGTAATACCCCTGACAATGCTTTCACTATTAGAGGTTTGAGCTACACCCTGTAAGACTAAACTGTCATAACTTCTGTATAAGGTTGGGCTGAAAAATGTGTTAGATGATGCCATAAAATCTTCATTCTCTGAACTGAAAACTCACTCATTTAGTACTTTTGGCACAAAATAACTGCCAGGTGAAAGCCCTCCAGATGAAACAAGGTGCCAGTGCCATTCAGGAATTTTCTACTGGTTTAACCGATTATACTTTCAACACAAAATGGCTGCAGGTCTGGAAACAAGAACTGTGTTAAAAATGGTTGGTTTGTTGGAGGCATCATTAAAGCAAGACGTACCAGCTGGGGAGCTTTTGATCATTATTGTTGGAAAAATATCATAATATCACAGCTTTCAAATCATTACAGAAATAGAAGGCATTTTACTTGCAACATAAATTACTCTGCTAATGCTAACAAAGTTTCGATAAGTACAGTTTTTTTTAAAAAACGGCAAGATTTGACAAGTTGCCGGTTTCACAAAGGGACAGGAGAGCTCCTGGCCACTAGGACAGACGGCGAGCGACTGAAAAGCTCCTGCTTTATTGCAATGGACTAAAGATTTTAACAGTTAGCCTGTTCGAATATAAACCCTCCACCCCATAAAGTCAATAGGATTCATATAACAAAGCAACCTGGCATGATGCCGCCTATTAATATGACATGAAAATCATTAGGTGTATCATCATTTCTTTTTAACAGAAGAACACAATAAAGCGTCACCCTGACTGATTTTAATATAACAATAAAGGACGGGATGTGATCAGAGTAAACTGGTTTAGCTGCACTGTGATGAGGGAAAGTTTGTGTCCAATACGTTGCTTGTACCTTTAGCAGCTCGGTTTGAATATCTGAATAGTTGGAGTCCTTTCGTAGTTTCAATGTAAAATGAAGTTAATGAACCACAGAGGCATTTTGAACCATTTGATCAAGGGTAATGGATAAACTGGTGGATTAGATACATTCAGGTAATCCTAGAATTACTGGTACCTTGGTGCCCCCATTGTTATTATTGTTATGATAGATGTTTACACTTTGATTATTTGATTGATTATCGCAACCAGTTACTTGGACTGTATCAGTTGTAGGTTGCTGGATAATAATGCAGTTTCAATCAGGGATTTGTCTTCTTATATTGGTTTCTTTATTCTGTATATTTTGTTTAATCTGGATCCTTTGATATATTTTTACATTTTTTACTGGTCCTGGGCTGTCTGTCTTAAAAGTTCACTGGGTATAGGAAGAAGTGCCTGACATGGGTCACTATTACAGAAGTTTGCAATTAAAGGTGGCCATTTGTTTTCCTGTTTCAAACTTATTTGCCATTGGGCACAAGGGTCCAGAATCTATATCTATAAACTACATCACATATTTAGCACTTTATTATAAAAGAAACTTTGTTAATAACAATCATTTATGTTACAGCTTTATGTTAATAGACTCTTAACAATAACTAACTACATAATCTCTTTTCTCTCTGAGTTATTTAGCTTCTGTTTCCTTAAACTGTTACTATAAACAGATAACTTTTACATATAACATCTAACCTGCCCAACCAGTTTTTTTTATCTTCAGAGTCTTTGTCCTTCCGTTTCTTCTTTATGACGTTCAGATAGGATTTTTCTTGCCACTGTCAGTATTGGTATTGGCCTTCAATAATCGAAGATGAGAGAAAATTTTAATGCTCCTTTGATACAATGCTCCATTGTAAAATGCAATACAAAAACTTTGCCCAACTAAGTGTTTCACGTATGTTTATGGTATGATACGTTATGATATTTACAGTATATTTTCATCTCTTTGGTTTATGATACATAGAGTTGATGACGGATTTGTTAGAACGTAACCCCATCGGAAATCGGGGAGGACCTGGACCTACAACCAATAATTAACATGAACAAGCATGTGACTGGCTGCTTAGAGAAGAAAACACCAATAAATAAAGACAGAAACCGTCCAGAGGAATGAAGGTGGGTGAGCACGAAGGCCAAAGAAGGCTGATGAGAAGCAGTCAAGTAGAAAACAACAGCTGTTTGGCTTCCAGCTACAAACCTGAGGAACTCGTTTCCCAGGAAGGTTTGGAGACAACGAAGCAGGACGTCTTTCACCATGAAGGAAACAGATGTGGTGTGTTGGTTTAGCAGCTCTCCACCTCCTACACTCTTCTACCGCTATTAATAGATCAGATTGAGTTGTGCCATGAGGGAACAGAAGAAGTGCAGCCTGGTGTGATTGAAGGTGCTGACCCTTTCATGGTACTTTGGAGGACAAGCGAGACTTTTGCAAAGTCATGCATGGGCATGTAGGGTTCATTCTGACTACAACCAGAAGAGCAAACAGTGAACACTAATGAATAAAGAATAACATGACTCCAAATGACGAATAACTCTAAATCATATAGTGTGGCACCAGGATTCCATAGCATAGAATGCACTTCTCAAAAATGTAAAGGAACACCTTGAAAACAATCACTAATCATGCAGAATTTCTTTACTGATATGGACTGGGTAATGTATTAGGCATGAAAGGATCCCACATCAATTGATGGAAAAAATTATAACCCCACAGAGGCCAGAACTCACAGAAAATGATGCAGCAGGCTGGTCCATTCAGTCAAAATTCCATTGTAGCAACTCAAAATGATACTCAGTTGTATGACCTTCATGTGCATGTATCCATGCCTGCTCCTAATATGCCAATAGATGGTCCCAGATCTGGACCAGGACATCACTGAGCTACTGGCCAATCTGAAGTGCAAGCTGGGGCCCATCAGATGCACCGAAATACAATATTCCAAAACACTCTCACCACACAGGTTGAGGCAGTGTCGTGCACCAGGAGAGAACCCAGGACCTACTGCACCAGCGTCTGACAATGGTCAGTATTTTATCCTGATACCTAATAGCAGGCAGGGTCCTCTTGTCTAGCCTGTAGAGGTCTGTGGGTCCGTCCAGGGATATGCCTCACCACCAGTGACCCACCACCAAACCAGTCATTCTGAATGATGTTGCAGATGGCATAACTGTCTTCATGGCGTCTCCAGACCCTTTCATGTCTGTATTCGTCTGTGCTGGACAATGAACACAGGGCCCACTACAGGACATCCTCAAGCTTCCTCATCCTCAGGGCAACCTGAAGCTTGTTTCTGATTGCTTGGCCAGGCTTATTTACACCACTGGCCTACTGGAGGCCATTTTGTAGGGCTCTGGGAGTGCTTACCACGTTCCTCATTGCACAAAGGAGCAGATAACGGTCCTGCCGAGGGACTAAGGACCTTCTACGGCCTTGACCAGTTCTTTCAGAGTAACTGCCTGTCTACTGGCCATAATCTCTGCCATATTTGTAATACTATGCTGGGAGATACAGCAAACCTTCTGGCAACGGCACATTTTGATGTGCAATCCTGCAGGAGCTGGTCCACCTGTGTACACTTGTTAGGGTCCAGGTACTGCATCATTGTACTAGTAGTGATGCTAACCGTAGCCAACTGCAGAACTAGTGACAAATCAGCCAGAAAAAAAATGCAGAACAACAAAATGTGATTGGCCTCCACCTATTAAACCATTCCTGCTTTGGGGGTCGTCTCATTTTTGCTCCTCTAGTGCACATCAGCTGAATCGGATTTACACCCACTCACTACAACTGCTTATCTGACCAGTTTAATATGAAAGAAGTTGAATTGATGCTATGATCTGATTAGAAAGTGGTTCTCTCAACTATTGATCATAGAGTAACCAGGATGGCCGAGTGGTTAAGGCGTTGGACTTAAGATCCAATGGATGCATGTCCTCGTGGGTTCGAACCCCACTCCTGGTATAAGCTCTGAAGAAAGAATCCAGCTGTTTCATAGTTAATGGTGCAGTTTTTAAAAGCATATGTATACATTTATTCTATGCCTTCCTGCATCAGGTGTTTCATTACGAATGTATTTCTGACTGTTGTGTTTTTTTTAAAGATGGCAACTTTAAAGGTTTTAGATAAGCTAATATAAATTGATGATTCCTGATGTATTAGTAAGATTCCAAAACTGTCCTGCAGCATGACTGCGATAATAGGACTTTTATTTTGCTGTGTTATTAAGAAGAGAGAAGGGACTTTTTCAGCACAGAAAGCTAGACCAGTCTCAAAATACCAAATGCATCGTACTAGCTGTCACACCTTAGCACCTATTATGTAAGCTTGTGAAGCAACCAGGATGGCCGAGTGGTTAAGGCGTTGGACTTAAGATCCAATGGATGTATGTCCTCGTGGGTTCGAACCCCACTCCTGGTAGACTTCTTTGTGGCTGTGGGAATTCCAGCACTGTTAGAAAGTCTTTGTGAGTCAAACAACACAGGGTTTTCTTTTTTAAGAAACAAAGGAGAAAATGATAGATCTGAACGCTCCACCAAGTAATGGGCAGGGGGCCTATCATTTAGGCTATGAACATGAACACGGCCACGATCTGGATCGTGAAAGGATCCATATTGCATCAAGGCCAAGTTTTTCCATTGGGAGGAAGAATGTCAGGTAGAATATCAAAGAAGACCAGATTTTCCCCAGCATTTGATTGCTACAGCCAGATTTGCAAATTATAAAACTTATGTTGTTCATCACAGACAATTGAAGATGGAATTTGATGATTCTGATATCTGTTGAAGCTGCCATATCATATCATAGCAACAGAACACGCGACATGTCCTGTGACTTTTGATTCAAAACCAGTTACGGACGAGCAAAATACATAGCAAATGCCACCTACACATCAGTGATATAGATTTTTTTTCCTTTATTCTCTAATGGTCAGGAGCCCCACGGGAGCCAGGTTAATAAACACCGTTTGCTCACTGTCCACTTTATTAGAGACATTCACCACTTTGCTCCACCTTGTAGATGTAAAGTCAGAGACACCAGCTCAGTTGTTATTGCACAGTTTAGTCCACTGTAGGAACAACAGGGATCGGTGTTGCCCTATATTAGTCCTAGTATTAAAATTACTAGAACTACTGCTACTACATCTAAAGAAAATAATAATAATGTTCATGAGAATCACGATTAATAATGATTATGAGAATGTCAGCATGACAATGCAGTGAGTACCATCCAACAACACCAAAACATTTTCGCTACATGTAAGTTAGTATAAATAATAATAATAGTAATTCTGTTTGTTTAAATCCCGCTTTTCCTGGTATCAGACATAAGCGTGTCCTGGGAGGGACACCAGTTTATTACAGGGCAGGCTGGGTTGCTGTTGCAGCACCAGTGGTGGAACCTTTCCCTCAGAAACAACCAGTCATTTCTGCATAAAGGCCGGAAACATTTCACAGAATGTTGAATGGTGATTGTAATCATGATTTGGTACACATTTCTTTGAGGAGCAAAGTTTGCACGTGAAAACGACTGAAATGCGTAACAACAATTAAAGAACAGTTTTATAAGTTGGGGCACGAGCTCCAGGAAAGTGGGACTAATGACACTGCTGATTTAGTCAGAAAGTGCAATGGGAATTTTGATCAAGTGATCTTTGGGGCATGGATAGCTTAGAGACATTCATGCATTAGATCACTGCTGACATCTGCTGGATTTAAAGGCTTATTACAGCCTGTGTTTCCTTACCACGTATGCAGCGTTATGGTTTTTTGACGAACACGAATAAGTGGAAGTTGTGGATACCCGATTGGCGTCCCATGCCCAATTTGTGCCAGGAATGCACAGGTCAGATAGTCCAGAGGTCGCGGGTCGGCTAATCACAAGTGTACTTTCACACTGTGTGTGTGTGTGTGTGTGTGTGTGTGTGTGTGTGTGTGTGTGTGTGTGTGTGTGTGTGTGTTTGTGTGTGTGCCCTACCATGGATTGGCTCCCCATCCGGGATTGTTCCTGCCCTTGCGCCCAGAGGTGCTGGGTGCGCACCGGCTGGCTCGTGACACCATGTGGACTAAGCGGAACATAATGAAAGATATCCATATCACTCCATGAGAAAAAAGCTTTTAAGAAAAGAGTTAAAAATCTCTTGCATTATTTGTTTAAGTCTCATCCGCAAGCTACCAAATCTAAAGCACTATTTGATTTAGAACTTTAATGCTTGTGGGACAAATGTATTTTATTAAGTTAACCAATTTCACCATCATCTTCCTTTTTTTGTTCCACGTTTGGTTCCACATTTATTGTTCTATTTTGACCGACGTCACTACCCGCACAGTTCTAGTAATGTTTTCCTTGACTTGACATAGATTTAACATGAGATCATGAATTAAAGAAAACCAGTAGCAGTGATTAGCAGCACAATTGACTGTACCTGAGGGAGGAAATGCTGGTGGGGAACCTAGAACTGTACCAGTGACCTCTGTCTGCCCTGTGATGAACTGTCATACTCTGTCATCTCTGCCTGACACTTTGTGCCTGAGCCCTGTTTTCTTCATCCTTTACTGGGACCCTGACCTGGAAAAGTAGCCAGATGTAGCTTAACGGTTAAAGCTCTAGACTGATGCCACTCTGGGAAATGGTGTTGGCTAAAAGTTATAAATATAGCTGCTATTTGTTCAGCACTCATTAATCTTCAGTGTAAGTAAATAACCTGGCATGGATCATCCTCAAAAGACGTTATCATAAACCCTTAATATAACCAGCACTTGATTCCATATCAGCAGGTGTTTGAACCAGTGTTGTACCTGCTCCTCACTTAGTTGTTGAGTTTTGTTGACCTCTAATGATTATCCACTTTAGACTCGACCAGACTACCGTTTGAAACGATCTGCGAGTAGAATAGGATGCCAGCTATCTAGATACGCAGATTATACAACGATGTGACTTGCTGAAAACATAGAGGACATTGAGCTGAGCAGTCGAAGGGTACATTTCTAACTCTATGGACCTAAGATTGGTAGAAAAAACTCGCATGCTGATTCACCCATTTATCTCTCAGAACATTCCAGTGATTGATCTCAAACCATTCTACTCACAGAACTGTAGTCTGGTCGAGTCTAAAGTGGATAATCATTAGAGGTCAACAAATAGACCCCACAACAAGAGAGCGATAGACATGTCTAACCCTTTATAGAGGTGCACTAACATGCCTAAATTGAGTCCCAGCACAGCCAAAAACAAGAGTTTAATTGTTGGTTTAAAAATCAGAAGTTATTAAAAAATAGATCAACAGTTTTGTGTCTAAATTACATTTAAAAACAAAACAAAACAGAGGCCTCTGATCTCATTGAGTGCTCATCGCAACTTAATCTCTGATACTAGAAACCCCACTGTAGAGACACCTTGGACAGGACAAGCTCTGTAAACACACCTCCTGACTTTCATTTTGCAAGCTTGCCCTTGAAACTAAACTCATCTGGCATTCAGTGACTGCCATTTTGAACAGCTGGCTCTTATCACCAAGCCACCAGAGCTGGATGTGTCTACACATAATAAGCTAAACCCACGCTAATGCTGAAGAACATGCACTCAAAGTAAGTTAGCTTCTCAATCTGACATGCAGGTTTTTAAAAATAAATATGCTATTTGACCAGATCTGAGACAACAACATGTCAGAGCATCATTGTGGCATTGTTTATAAGAGCTCTAGAGTAAAACGTTGCTTCCTGTGAGTCTCTCAGAGAAAAAACACCCCACAGAACTCAAGCACGCTACAGTCTTTAATTTTGAGCTGGCTCAATAACAGATTAATTGTAGCAGTCACGGTGAAAGAAGGCGTTATTAAAGTCGTCTAACATTCACGCTGCTAATACCTATCAACGAGGAAAGTGTTTCTTAATGAGGTGGTATCACATGAGAGCTCAGGTAATTCAGCTCATTTA
This sequence comes from Parotocinclus haroldoi, assembly GCA_034779995.1. NCBI lineage: Eukaryota > Metazoa > Chordata > Actinopteri > Siluriformes > Loricariidae > Parotocinclus > Parotocinclus haroldoi. Next base: position 10,862 of record JAUZST010003805.1, read on the forward strand.
ATTAGACATGTTGCTGACACAAAACAATAACTTAGCAATGAATGTTCTTAACAGTGCAGTCTTTATTTCTTCCATACAGATTTTAGTAGTTCTTGTAAATTTTAAAGCACAAGTCTATGAAGGCTGTTTTGTTAAGTTCATACCAGGCTTGTTTCTAGGGTTAGGGGAAACTGGGATTTAGCCCAAACACGAGTTCTTTAATACTCAGCTTTTAAACTTTTTGTACCGTCATTCAAAGTGGATTTCTTATTCATTAAAAACTGTAAAAGAAGACCTCAAACAGACCATGTTTCATTATCAGATGAATGTGATCAGTACCTGTAATCAAGATCAAATCCTCATCATGACTGACAGACCAACACTGATTTTGGCTGTTTTAGAACGCAGCTATATAAAGACACTTTAATGTTAAATATTAGATATGATAATAGATATCAAAAATATATTTGGGGTTACAAAATTCCATATTATGGAAGGTATCGACGGAAAAGAACCTGTAGGCCTTGTATAATACAAGATAATAAAATAATCTATTAAAAGAAACCAACTATATATGTATCAAAAATTAGGGGATATTTCAAAATGAATAATTCAATATATCCCCTATTTTTTGTGAGCAATATATATATATATATATATATCTTCAGCCATGGTTAAAATGAGGGCTTTAGAGAGTTTTATTTTTTTCTTTAAAGAGGCTAATGACTGTATGAAAAGTGGTATACGGATGATGTTGTTCAGTAAATGAGGTCAGGAGAATTAAAAATGTTTACAGTTGAGAAGTGAGGTGAGTAAAAAGTCTTTGCAAGTCCCTGATGTTGAGGCCTCTGTATAAATAAAGCAAGCCGTGTCAGTCACAATGAAGTTACATGTATATATCTCAACACTAAAAGTACTTTACTGAAACTTCCTCGTGTGACATTACCGAAGCAAATATGAAGGTAATTTACATGAAATATAAAAACACACCAGTTTTGAAAGTCAGTCTCCTTGTTCACCCTCTCAAACTAATCTGAACTCGGTGACATGTTGCTGATTTGTTATGCTGGCTTGGTGGAGCGCGTTAAAGTGGCTGGGATCTGAAAGTTCCTCTTGGTGGGCAGAGTTCCTCCTGTCTGGAGAGCAGAGCAGCAAGCTGAAGAAGATTTTTCTGGACCTTCCTCTGAGCATGAACAGCAGTGGATTGACACAGCAATGAAAGTAGGCAAGAATTTGACAGGCTACAAATGCTTGTGTGGCCTGAATCTTCTCCTGACAATTCCCAGGCTTGTCAGCCTTATACTTGTCCATTATGATGATGAGAATATGATAGGGTCCCCAGCATATGACGAAAGCCACCACAATGGCCAAGACCACGAGCACGGTCCTGTACCTCCACCTGCCAGAGGTCATCATCAGAGTGTGGAGGATTTTGCCATAGCACAGGATGATGATTATGAGTGGGATGATGAAGAGTAGGGTGAACTGTATGTAGTACCCCGCCTTGGCGTCATCTTGATAATGAATGGTGTTGCAGGTGGAGATGTTATGCTCATCTTTGATATTAGCAGATGACAAGGCATCCTTCAGGGAACCGGCTACGCTGATGATCAGTGAGCCTACAAAAGCTGCCCAGGCACAGTTGAGCCTTGTTCTTGGAGTAAAACGTGGATTACGTATTGCTATAGCAAAGAGCCGGTCAATCGTCATAGCTGTCAGGAGCATTAGGCTTCCGTAGATTCCAACAAAATACGCCCCGGTTAAGATCCGGCAAGCTGCGTCTCCAAAGACCCATTGGTATAGATGGTCGACAGCCCAGAATGGAAGGGTTAATGTAAATAGCAGGTCAAATACAGCCAAGAAGAGTAGAAAAAGCATGGTGACCCGCCTGAGATCCTCAAACCGGAAAAGAGCATAGAAGAGCATGGCATTTCCGAGGGTACTGAAGCAAAAGATGGCGATGAAACTTACTCCTGTGATAATGCTGGTGTCCTCTATGATACACTGCACGACCAATTCTTCTTCATAATCAGATCCATTGTAATCATAAGACCAAGTCTCTTTTTCCATTCTTGCAAGTATAAAGAAAATCACTTCCACACCAAAGCCGAAGTGACCAGAAGTGCCAACTGCCTCAAAAGAAGAGTTTCAGACTGAGAGCTCTTCCTCTTTTGTTTCTGCTTCATCTCGCTGTTTGTACAGTCAGAAGAAAAGAGCTGCAGTACTTATGTAAAAGGTGTGGAGCCATCTGTCACGTACTTGCTTTCTCAGACCACAAAGCCTTTCACAACTGGGTGATGAGACACCTTGTATACATCTAATAAACTTTACTAAATAAATCAGTGTACAGCGCTTGACTTAAGAGTTCCAGGTACACTTTCAGGACGTGCATTAATAGATACATAAAAATTAAAAAGCTTATTTTTAGCATTTTAACTGCCAGAGAGTTTGCACTGGGAAAGGACAATGAAGAACCAAGTACTGAAACTCACAAGTGACAAAAGCAGATGTTTATTTCCTGGATTATGCAATGATTATCAGACACTATGATATACACATTTGATTTCTTTATTCTCATCGTTATGAAGCGAATGATGAACATGCAACAGTTAAAGTAAAATACATAAAATTCAAAAATGACTCATTACTTTAAAACATATGTATAGTTCTGACAGGAAACAAAGCATCGATTTTATACACACACCATTAGTTTATTAAGAAAGAGAAAATATATTAACTGCATTTTAAAAAATGTATCAAACTTTTAGTATTGAAAACCTGTGGCATTCTCCCAGTGCTCCCATGTTTTCAGTTTTGCTCATTGTCTTGGGGCATCTGACACCCATCCCCAAGGAATACAGGGTCCAGAATAGCCCTAAACCCTAACCCTAACCCTAACCCTTATTCCTTAGACACAACGCAAAAGGGAGAAAGAGAAAGAGAGAAAATAAGTAAGTGTGAGAGAGAAAGAGAGAGAGAGAGAGAGAGAGAAAGAGAAAGAAAAAGAGAGAGAGCTAGATGGGTAAAATGAAGGTGCACTGGGCAGGGTGATGGTGTTGGATACCGGAAATGAGTTTTTGCAGGGTTGCATACCTTGTAACCAGTAAACACACGTTGTCATCTTCAGAATTGTACACTGCGCAAAATGAGGATATATTTCATTATAAATCCCTACTTTTTGTGAGCAGTGTATTTATAGGAGTCAAGGTTTAAGGTTTAAATGATGTTGCAGTATCAATGGAAAATTATATTATATACATTTTACAGATCTTAAATGAGATGTCATTCAGTTTAAATGATTACAAATAGCTTTAGCATTCCATTAAACAAGGTTTTAAGAAATGGTTTCTCAAGGCTTGCATGGATAATTAACAGTTCCAATGAAAACTATTTGTAAGATTCCTTGATTTTTCAAACATTACAAAATTAAGAAATTAGGTGTTTGTTTGTTTGTTTATTTTCTCATACCCCCCTCCCCAACCTTTAAAAAAATGTATTTATTTACAGGCACAACTACTGAAACCACAAATGGCCACTTTTGTGTGTACATTGTCATGAGATAGCAAAATTCTTTATTTTAATACATTATCTGTATTTAATCTGTCTTTATATCTTGCGATAACAATCTATTTTTCTTACATTGTGTACCTTACAAGGGAAAAGAAGCTAAATGATCACCTATATCCCTAGAAAACAAATATAAAATGAGTCCATCCAAGGCCATTATGGGCTTCCGTCCATTATACCTCCATATCACAAGATCCTTTCAAATTTAGAAGCTCAATGAAATCACTGTAGGCCCTTACTTCTCTGAACTTGCAATGCAAGTAGCGGTTAGTACATCGAGACTTCCTCCCCATTGGAGTAAATGAGGCGGCTGTGGCGGTTCTGAGCTTGAGCCCCTTGCTGACAGAAAGTACTTAACATTGTCTTTAGGTGGCTCCTGAACTTGATGCCCATAAAGACGTAAAAAACAGGGTTTAGGCAGCAGTGAGAGAAAGCCAGCAGACGAGAGATGTAAAAAACATAATCTATGGTGGTACTGGCGTGACATTCTGTAACAGGTGAGACCTTCCAGGACACCAAAGCGTCGAGGAATATAGTCACGTTGTACGGCGTCCAGCCCAAGTAGAACACGGTCACGATGCAGAGGATCAACTTGACCGTCTTGGGCCGGGTATGTGACATAGGTCTGAGCAGCCGTTGCAGGATGCAAATGTAGCAAAAAGCGATGATGATGAAGGCAGCCAGGAAGAAGACGTTTTGCTGGTAGATGGCAACCAGCTTCCATACAGATGTGTCTGATTCATAAGTGCAATACTGCACTGAGTCCTGCTCTACAACTCTTTTAAAAATGATGTCGGGGGTGGCGGCACAGAAGCTGATGAGCCAGATGAGTGCAGAAGTCACAATGGAGTAGTGTGGCTTTCTGTTTATGATCACAGACATAGGATGCACCACAGCCATGTAACGATGCACCGTCATCACCGTTAAGAAGAGAAGGCTGCTGTAGTAGCCCAGGAAGAATATAAAGCTTACCGCTTTGCAGGTTAACTCGCTGAAAATCCACCCCGAGTCGTTGTCAAATGCCCAGAAGGGTAAGCCGACGGTAAAGATTAAGTCAGAGATGGCCAAGTTCAGTAGGAACACATTGGTCAAAGAACTCAATTTCTCATATTTGATCAGGACACAAAGCACCAGTGTGTTGCCCACGCAGCTGAACAGGATGACAATTGAAAAAAAAACTGGAGTGATGATGGATGCAAACTGGGTCACTTCGGTCTTGTTGCAGATATCGTCATAATAGTCTGTGCTGTTATAAAAGTCCTCAGTAGGTCCAATGGAAAAGTTGGCAATGGTGACCTTGTCATACATCTCCATGCTAAAAGAAAAGACATATATATGAGTACATATACAAAACTATACTCAACAGATCATGAAATTCATTGACTTTTTGATTCGTCTACTCTCGTAAATGCCAAATTGGTTGACCCTAGTCGAGCTGTTGCACAAACATTCACACTGATTGCACCATGCAAAGCAAATGACATGTATCAAACCAAAACAATTTGAATAAATCTAATAGACTGAATATTGTAGCTCATTTATATAGGTCCATACCTTAAGCACGATTTAGAAGGTGTTCTGCAAACTGGAGTGCAGATTTAAAGTGATCGAAAATCAAACAGGACTTCTGATACCTCTCAATTCCCTGAATGAAACCCTCTCTGAAAGACTTTCTTCCCATTGGTGTACACACAGGGCAAACCATCAACTTTCTCGAAAAATAAACCTGTGGCTGTTTTTGTTCTGGTGAGGCAGATCAGAGGTCCTTATTACAGCCACACTCTGGAAATGAAACTTTGGCACGCAAGTTGTGTACGGTTAGCCAAAGGGTCTGCTTCATCACTGGTATATAAAATATGTTCTTAAAAAAAAAAAAAAAAATATATATATATATATATAGTCCCATTATATTAAGTAAGCTGATACAGCTTTATGGAATTGATTTAGTACAATTAAGACCTCCAGAACTCACCATAATTACCAAATACCTCATGTTAGAAATATTAACTGTAAAAAGACCAGTCACTTTATATGCACTGTTCTTATCGCATCCTCTAACTGCTTAGGGTTACATGGGAGGCTCTGGAGTCTAACCACTCAATGTTCCTAGTTTACAATGTCACCCCCTTCAGAAATGTTATTATATTTGGTCACTAAGTGAACTGAATAGCACTTGAAGTTGGGACTTGAGTGTGAAGGCTTGAGGCTTACTTGTTACTTGCAACTTGGTGACTTGTTCTCACCTCTGTGGATAAGAGGGCAGGTCTTAGACCAATAATTGTGTTCTCATTGCATAAAACCTTCACAATTAAGTTACCTAGACCTTGAAGGTCTTACATAGACCTTGAATTGTATTTTATTGCATAAAAAGTTGAACTCCTTGAATGTGTTGGAAAGCCATGGTTTGTAGTGCACTCCGTATGAATGTACAAC
>JAUZST010003806.1:0-16840 GCA_034779995.1 Parotocinclus haroldoi
CACACACACACACACACACACACACACACACACACACACACACACACACACACACACACATATATATATATATATAGGTACATCAGGTAATGTTTTTCCTCTGCTGAGTAATCCAATGTTTTGCACTCTTTTGCCCACTGGAGTCTTACATTTCTGTTTCCTTTATTCAGTAATGGAACTTAAACTAGTTGCCTGCTCTACTAACTCATCTGTGCAAAGTAACAATAAGTTGTGCATTCTGACACTAGTCTTGTGTCCGGCTGCAATTTGCTTCATTGTGCACCGTTCGTCAGAATGATACTTGACATTTTATGATGACCCCTTTCAGCTGTTTGTCTAGAATGCCCACAGGCTCCCCTTTTCCTGGATATTTTTCTTCTGTCACACTATTCTTTGTATACTCTCAACACTATTGACAGTCCACAAGTCTTTGAAATATTGGTCCTGGCTAGTCCAGCCCTGATATCCAGGTCTCGTTTAAAGTCACTTCTATCACTTTCATTTTCCATTCCAATGCAGGTTCACACAAACTGATCCACACAATACTTGCTCACTTAATTCTATGCTGCATCCCATCATGCATCTACAGCAGCTAAAACTTCAACTGTGAAAAGTGGCCACTCATCAGCAGTTGGATAAATATTTGTCACATTAAATCACACATTGTCTAGTTAATGATTTCCCCAGAATTCCAATTTTTAGCTTAAGTATGTTTGTCATCTGTAATTAGGTATGTTCCAACACAATTAATGATTACCATCCATCCATCCATTGTGTATCAACAGAAAGAAAGGTTGGAAATAAATGTAGAAAATTTCTCTTAAGTTCGCATTCAAGATAAAACCTTAAATAAATAAAATAAGATGCACAGAAGAGATCCATGTGCACCTAACACTAACATACCCCCTCAAACACAATTACAGTGGTTTTTAACTTCTAATGTCTACTTCTAATTTCATTTAAATTCTACTAAAGCACAATATGACAGCAGATTAATACATAGAGTTTAATATTACATTTTTTTAGTGATACTCTGTTTACTCTCTCGTGTGTTTTAAATTATATTTCCTTATCTAGGTTAATCAAAGAATAAAAGGCTCTAGAAATTAATTTTAGGAAACAATTCGTCCTCTGGGTCAAGAAGTTTACACTCTTGATCATGCTCCTTTCTTGTTAGGTCTACTGAGCATACACATAGTTTAATTAAAAAGCCCCCTAGTGTGAGAATTCAGTAGTGAGAAATCCTGTTTTAATCTTTGTCGAGAATGATTTGTACCACAGCACAGGATGCCACAGGATATCAACACAAAAATACATCGCAAACCAAACTGCGACAATTATTTGATTCTTAGAGATGATTAGAGAGCGCTGGCCATCATGGACTCTCCTCCACAGTTTAAAACCATCAAGTGTTTATAGGGGCATTTGAAAAGCCAAGCACCCTGTAACATCACAAAGTCAACTCTAAACACTAATAACATGATCTATTCTCCCAAAGCTTTTCACTGAAATTGTCATTATATTATTATTGTATAAAGAAAAACAGTATTACATTTAAGAAAATGGCAAAACCGCTCCCTTTCTGCATTGCCTGACCCAGCACGTCACTCCTGCTGACGTTCTCCATGTCACACACTCCGTCATTTCCTGAATCGCTGATTAATCTCGCCAGTTGTTGGTTTTGTTCTTAGTTGTAATTTTTATGAGCCTGTTCTTTGCAAAGTATCTTCGTTGTTGCACATGAGCATTAACTGGTCTCTATGCATTTTGTACCTCTTAATCCTGTTCTCTGCTCCGGTGCACATATCCCACTCTGTTTACAGACTTTTTTTAGATTGTGATTTTGGGTCCCTGCTCCCACACCCTGGCTTCCTATTCTCTGCTTTAGCCCTGTTGTGTTTCAGATCTCTGTTTTCGTTTTTTTTTTCTTGTCTGGATGACTGTTGAGTTTGTTTGTACTCAGAACTAGCTTTTATTCGGTTTTGGCATAACTTCATTCCCCAGACTCCATCTTCATCCAGTGAGCTGTTTTTTCCATTTTTGACACTATTCTTTTAGTTAGTGAACTCTGGACTCTTGCCTGTTTATTGCTCAAAAAAAGCTTACTTGCATCCATCTTCCGGTTTCTGTCAGATATGAGAGATCCGTGCTACTGAACACGATCGTTCTGCTATGATTGGCTTTTGTCCCACGATTGGCTTCTGTGTGGCAGATCTGGCACCAGTGTCTGTTGAATTCCAACTTCCAGACCGTCTTAGCTCCAGCTTTGATATCTGTGGCTCCTGTGACTCCCGAGGCCAACCAAGTGGTCCCGGTCTGTCCTGACACTGCCAAGTTCCAGTCCCTCCTGCCTCATCACTGCCCCATCAGCCCCTGATTCGACTGGCACCCTGTCAGCATTCCTCAGTTCCAACAGTGATGCCATGGCACTCCCGACACTTACGATGTCACCCAGGGGTTGCCAATGCTTCCACTGTTAGTGACCCCTGATCCTCCTAGCGTCATTCAAACACATCACAGCGCTTCACCACCAGGTGCCTCCTGGCTCTTCCCTGAAAGTGCCTCCCAGTTCCTCATCACGGTCCCAGCAGTCTCTGCACTGCTTCGACACACCCTTGGTTTCTGCTCAGCCCCAAAGCCGCAAGGCCCTGTCCCTGCTCGTTGTATTGCTGCTCCTGCACACCTTCCTAAGCATGTGGTCATCCAGATGTGCCCAGTTCTGTGTGCATCGACCTCAGTGAACTCCTTGGTGGAGGAACTCTTATAGCCGTGGCATTTCCACATTGCACATCCGAGCACACATCACTCCCACTACGACATCCCCCACATCATGCACTCCGTCACTGTTTCCCGAATCACTGATTATGTGCAGTTTTTGTTATTTTTATTTTAATAAATTAAACTGCACACATTTGTTCGTTAAGTTCATTCGTTGCTGCACGTGTCACCTGGTCTCCATAAGCTCTATGTACCTGTTGCTCCCGTTCCGGTCCACATACCTCACTCAGTCTACAAACTCCGTTTTACCTTTTGGTTTTGAATCCCTTCTCCCTCACCTATGCTTTGTATTGTTGGTCCTTATTCAGTGAGAATCGCTGTTGAGTTTGTTTGTTCTCTGAACTGGCTCTCTCTTGGATTTTGGCAAACAGATTAGAACCTAACTGTATTTACTGTACCTGATGTCTATGTAGGTTCTGCTCTTTAACAACAGCTAGTCATGAAGCCCCTGTTTACACATTAAGCTGTGTAGACCTGTTATGTGTATGCTCACAAATGTTTCAAAAAAACAGAAATAGGCAAGATACTTGTATTTACCTGCTGATGTACTCTTCTGCCCCCTTATTCCGTCAGTGTGCCAGTCCCCTATACAAACACACACACACACACACACACACACACACACACACACACACAAAGAGAGAAATCACAGTCAAACTAAGCAGCAAATTAATTCTCAGGATGTATGTCTAATGACATTGTTGGACGTGGAGGTAATTTACTAATGGACTTAAGAAAAATGGCACTCTAATCTCCCGCTCGCTCTCTTTCTCTGTTTGATATGCAGAAACACTGCAACAAACATTAGTGGTTTAGACACAGACAGAATGGTCTGGAGTAGGTTTAAAAAAAGGCTCATTATATGGTCTTTTGCTAGCATGGTGAGAAACTAGCAGAGAGTGAGAAAGAGAAGAAGCACTTTGTTCACCCGACGCGTTCACAACCCACAGGACCATTTAATTACCATCTCTAACCTCCTCAGGATGCTCCCCCCCATCCCCTGACACAGCTCCATGTCTACTTAACGTTTTTAATTACTCTTTAACTGTGGCCTAATCACACAAATGCAGAACGGCACAGCCGTATCTTGACATCAGCACAGCCCGAGTAACAGACAGTGCTGAGCTTTAGCTTGTAAGGGAAATTAATTGTTTAGCTCTGACATGCATAAGAGGTCTCTCTCTCTCTCTCTCTCTCTCTCTCTCTCTCTCTCACACACTTACAGAAACACAAATACGTAAAGTTTTTTTTTTTTTTTTTCATTTTTGTCATCGTGAGGATTTCCCACTGACGAAATATCACTGTAGCCAATTAAGGCACAACCCCTAAACCTAATCCCAGGAACTAAGGATTTGCTAAAGAAAACAATTTGCTTTTTGTTTTGGGACTTGAAAAAAAGGTAAAAAAAAAAAAATCTTTCCTTGTCTGGACATTTGATCCTCACAATGATACACAGTTTAAACTTAACCCACACAGTCTCTCCCTGGCTTTTTTCCCTTCTCTCACTCAAACTCACACACACTCTCTCGCACACACACACTCACTTGCATGCACACTCTCACTCGCTCTCTCATGCGCACACACAAAATATATATACACACTCTCAGACACACTTTTTCTCTCTCTCCTTCTCTCTCTCTCACACACACACACGCACACACACTCTTACTTCTCCTGTCTCCAATGTCTCCTAGACATTTCAGTCAGAATTTAAGCCTCATCATAGAACTGAAACAGCATTAATTAGGGTACTTAATGATCTATTAACATCATCAGATAATGGACGTGTTTCTTTCATTGTCCTATTAGATTGAAGTGTAGCATTTGATACCATAGATCATGATATCTTACTGAATATGCTAGAAAACACTATAGGTATTAAAGGGACTGGCACTTCCTGGTTTAAATCCTATCTGGCCGACCATGATATTAGTTTTCATTGCTATGCAGATGATACACAGCTGTACATATCAGCTGATCCAGATGGCGACCTTACAATCAGTGAAATAACGAATTGTGTTAAGGAACTGCAAAATTGCAAAACCTGGACAGCTGTTCGGTAACGCCAAGTCCAACTAAAAAAAAAAAAAAAAAACTTAGGTGTTACATTTAATTCAGATCTCTCCCTTGACGTGCACATTAACAACATCACTAGAATTGCTTTCTTTCAGTTACGCAACATCGCTAAACTTTATAAACTTTAGCAACCTTTTAAATATCCTTTCCTTTCAAGATGCTGAGAAACTAGTTTATGCACTTATAACCTCCAGACTGGATTACTGTAATGTTTTACTCCTAGGATGTTCTAGTAAATCTCTAAATAAACTTCAACTAGTGCAGAATGCAGCAGCTTGAGTGCTAACTAGAACTAAAAAATTTGATCATATCAGTCCTGTTCTGTCGTCTCTACACTGCTTATCAGTTAAATTCAGCATTGATTATAAAATACTTCTTATAACGTATAAAGCTCTACACAGTCTGGCCCCACATTATCTGAGTGAACCCATAGAATCTTACAATCGAGCTTTTCTACTCAGCTCACAGGGTGCAGGACTTCTTTCAGTACCTAGATTCAAAAAAGTAACATCAGCTTTCTCATACTTGGCCACCCAGCTATGGAATAAACTTCCTACTATAGTTAGAAATTTGGACACTCTCCAAATGTTTAAGTCTACGCTATAAAAACATTATTAACTCAGGTTTTTAGTTAGATTGAGACTATGACCCATGACTCAGGTTGGTTCCTGCCTCCTGTCTGTGTAATGCTGCCGGAGTTTTCATGCTGCACATCAGTGATTGATAATAGACTCTCTGCTCCTAACCAATAAGTAACTACATTTTCTCTTTTCTCTCATGGAGCTGATGTTCCGGTACCAGTTCCACCACCACACACTTGGATGTTCTTCGGGCCGGCATCGCTCTACTGGTCTTCATCAACAGAAACCAGTCCCACCGGAGTAGCTCCCACCATCGTTTGGGCAATAGGAGAGGATGTGCTTCAATGGATTTCCCACTGAGGACTCATTTTATAATCTTTTTATAATTTAGTTTATTTATTTTATTACTAATTTAAATTTTTACTATTGATTTGTTATTGATTTAAATTGTTATTTACATAGTTTTGCTAGAATCTAATATACCTTTAAGTATTTATTTAATTAACATCTAGCCCACCCAAGGTAGATGGGTCTCCTGTTGAGTCTTGGTCCTCCCAAGGTTTCTTCCTACTACTTTCAGGGTGTTTTTCCTTTCCACTGTCGCCCTAGGCTTACTCAACCAGGGATTGGCCTTTTAAGCTAATATAAGATTGTAAAGCTGATTTGATACAATGCACCAATTGTCAAAAGAGTTATGTATATATGTATACACACACACACACACACACACACACACACACACACACAGAGTAGCATAAACCAGTGTTGGAGCTAAGTAGTAATTTGTGATGGTGTGAGCTTTATAAGTCAGGCCAGCTCCAGCTTGTAGGGAAGTCCTTCATTCAAAGTCACCACAGAGACTGAGGGAGAAAGAGTGGTACTGTGGCAATGAGACTCAGCATGCATAAGATCACACTCAGTACAAGTCCTGCTTTAACCTAGCATATACCAAACAGTGCAGACCTTTCTAAAGAGCCACGAGCAGGTGCAGATACAATCTAACCAAGACCACATCCTAATCACTTCCAACACCTCATCCTGATTTGATACTAATTTTATTCTGACATTATCGCAGTAACCAAGCCAGCTTATATGTAATAGCAGCAGGATATTGGACAATTTCCTGTGGATGTGGTTTCTTGAAACCATTATTATGACATCATACAGTGCAGTGCAAGAAATATGCAGTGAATCAAAGCTTAAATGTATCAAATCTGATCGGATGCTGTGTCGGGGTCTCGACTCTTTAAATCTCAAAACAGCTTATATTATCTCACCAGTGCATCAGTACTGATTTTCCTTATTTAGATAACTGCAGAAAATCTGATTTTGTCAGATTTTGTATGCATGCACTTGAGTAATCAGACAATGGGGAAACCTCCAAGTTTACATTACCCAGCCAATAATATCACAGAAAAATGTCATTTTCTTGAGCATATAGAGTGTGTGTAAATGTTTCAATAGCTGTTTAGCTTTTAATTCCAGGGTCACAAGTTCCCACCCACCTATATTTAAATAGACCCAAAAGAAGCAAACATCCCAGAATTAGCAGACCTGACAACTAGGGGTGTGCAATATAGCCCTAAAATAATATCACAATATTTTAGCGTACTCTTCCAATAACAATATATTTGGCGATTTATTTCAAAATGTACTTTATACTTTAAAATACCTCACCACCTCGTGCCATTTTTGGACTTTTCTCGTACTCAGCTGCGTGCTTCTGTTAGTGTTTCCACCTTTTGTTGTTACAGACCTTTTTCATAGATTACAGATTACTGGAATTTTTTGTACATCTAAAATTTTGTACCAAAATTACCTTCACACTACCGAAGTCGCTCCCCTTTTTGGAACAGGTTCCCCCAACCTAGAACCACTTTCTGCCTTCTGTTGCTCTGCCTCCAAGTCACGTAATTGATTGATGCCATACTCTGTAAATGCATTACGTCATTACGCAAAAACACGTAAGAATAATCACGATATGAATGTTTAGTATCATTTTAAAAAAAATTTCTATTATCGCAAACTAAAATGATATGGCACACCCCTACTGGCAACCATGACAGAGAGAAGATCTCATATTAACCGATCCCTGAGTGGATAAGTGTGTAAAATGCATGCCTGCAAGGATATGATTCGCAACAAAACAGTCGTAACAAATTTAACAATTTAAGCATTTTATATGAATATTTGATCCTTGTTTCTACTAGGTGTGACTAGGTTTGACTCCTAGATCAAGTCAAACATTTTTTGAACATTTTTTCAAACACTGCTACCTATCTGATGTACACAAAATAAAACGAGATCTAAAACTAACAGATCCAAATGATTTCTATATACAGAATCAAGCTTAATCTAATTCTGGACGTGTTAAGGCATTATTATTTCCATATTTATGGACAACATGAACAAATAGGTGATACTGTAGATGCAGTTTAAAACTGGTTCGACTGTGTTCACTTTTACAAAGTTACAGATAGATTAGTGGTATCATTTTTATTCTTTTGTGAATCTAAGCGTGTATTAGTAGGGAAAATGGTTGAATGCTTTGTTCAGTTGGTCTTAAAAGCACAACATGTATGACCAATTACATAATGATTTTATGTTGCATTGTAAAAAGGTAGTGATGACATTTTACACCCGTAATTCCAACAAACACCTTCCTCAAAACAGCTTGGTACTGATTCACATATTAGTATTCATTTCATGCAAATCCACTAATTACTTGCTGCAGAAACAATGCAGTGAAAATATGTCATTTCTTAGGCTGTGGTGTGTGACGTGCAGTTCTCCAGATAATCCGCAAGTATTTAAAGTCTCGGAATGTAACTGACCTTGTAATGATTTAATATGTCTGTTTATTTATTTATTTTGGGGTGCTCATAAGTGCAAATAGTGCTCCGAATCACTCCATAAGCCAAACTTTTTTAAACAAGTCTGATTCGTTTTGTTCCATTTCGGCTCCATGAAAGAGGCCAGTTAGCAACATGTGCTTTTGGACACATTTGCTCCATGCCAGGTTAAAGCTAAGGTTTAGCTTAGCTTTATCAATTCTATTGGCTGAGTTACAGGTTTGAAGTTACGGGTTTGAAAGTGTCCATAGTAGACAGTGTCCACGAAGACCAACAGTTTCACACAATACTGTTGCATCCTTCATATGCAAATTTCAAGAAACCGGGAGCCTTTGCGAAAAGTTCATGACGCAGCACATAGCATGTGCTGTGTCTTTTGACTCACCCTGTACACATTCATCGGCAAGCAGTGAAGTTGCTGAACATTTAAATGTTGCTGAACATTGACATTTAAATTGGTTTCTTAAAACAAATTTAAATGTGTATGTAATTGCTGGATATGCTGATATATTATTGTTGGCCATGACCATCACTTTTGCCCTAGTATACTGTTCACGGGCAGCACGGTGGCTCGATGGGTAGCACCATTATCTTACAGCAAGAAGGTCCCAGGTTCAATCCCAGGGTGGAGCGGCCTGGGTCCTTTCTGTATGAAGTTTGCATGTTCTCCCCGTGTCTGTGTGGGTTTACTTCAGGTACTCTGGTTTCCTCCCAAAGACATGCCTGTTGGGTCGTTCGTTCACTCTGAATTTGCATTGATTCGAGGGTGTAATGGCCTGCCTGCCTAGCCAGTGGGGTGATGTAAAATAATGGCTAAAACACCACTGCAGCCGTGAGACCAGTGATGTCTACAAGGCATCAAACAGACTGGTCAGTCAAGGTGATAATTCATATTTCAAAATAAAATATCCCCTAATTTTTGTGATCAGTGTATATTTTGGCTCCACATGTCCAAGCTTAGCTGAGTATAAACATACTACAAGCTTTTATTCAAAAACACATTCATATCCTGACTCTTTAGACATTTGTTGGAGTCCATCTGAAAACCTTGGCTGTTTAAATACAGTGTGCAAGTGTATGATCCAGAAAGCCTGGCTGGAATTACTGGCAATAAATTGCATCAAAATTGTATTAGTGCACAGCAACGAGCCTGAAGTGAACTGTTTGGATAACTTAAGTGAGGCTTAGTAATATAAGCATGTTTTTCTCAGTTCATTTCAAGGAACAGAGTGATGCAAATATGCACTGATTGTTCCACACGTCCAGCATATGTCAACGCAGTAATGCAACAGTATAGTAATTGTTACAGACTCTAATGCCGGTATTGAGATCAACCGCCACATTTAAATATACTCGTACACCAGCCTTGTAAAAACAGATCTATTTGCAAAATAAAAAGACACAGAAATAGGTCGACAGCATTCCAGACATTACCAAGCCTATATGCAACGGAAGAGATGTGATTTTGAAACATGTAAGCGAAATTCACACAGCTTATGTATCTGTTTGGAATATTGTAGTTGTCCAGGGTTTTGTTCTAAAACGGTTCGGTGTGAAAGCAGCTAATGGTATGCAATTAAAAATAAGACACACGCAAACAGACACACACAGACACATACACACAACACTGGGGCAATCTTTAAAGACAAACTGCTGACCCAGAATGTCTTTGGAGTGTGTAGCAACAGCGCAACAGTTTCTATTGCTATACTTACACCCAACCTTAAATTAAGTAGTCTAAAGCAAATCTTTTAGCTCTTTATATTTCTCATAAGAATATTTCTCCGTTTTGGAAAAAAAGCCATTTCCCTGCATGAACACACACAGATACAGTATGTGTGTGTGAGAGAGAGAAAGAGAGAGAGAGAGAGAGAGAGAGTGAGGTTAGCATTCCCTGCTGCCCATGCCTCTAGGCGCAATATTTTACTGGATAAATGCATAAATGCAATGCCTGAAGCCTGAGTGACTAACCTTGGAAATTTATTTATTTATTTATTTTTGGTTTTTATCCTTTTTGCAAATCGCCAGAGCAGTTTATATTTTACTACATTTCAGAAATAAACGTCAG
Source organism: Parotocinclus haroldoi (assembly GCA_034779995.1). Taxonomy (NCBI): domain Eukaryota; kingdom Metazoa; phylum Chordata; class Actinopteri; order Siluriformes; family Loricariidae; genus Parotocinclus; species Parotocinclus haroldoi. The sequence goes on from JAUZST010003806.1 coordinate 10,356, forward strand.
AAAAAGGAGCAACATTTATGTTTATTTAGCAGATATTCCAACACAGAACTTTCACAAACAATCACATTTTGCCCGAACTTTCCAACTGCGGCAGGTGTGTATGCTTTTGTCTCGAACAAAAATCTAACCATAGTAACAGTAGAATAAAAGAATGTCGATTCTATAATATAGAACTACATCAAAAGCATTTATTTGCAAAGCATTAACTCGGTATGGCTACAATTCACAATACAATTTGTGAAAAAAAATACTGTTTTAGCTACTTTTACGGAGACAGTACTAAACTAAGGAGTTTCTTCTCTTTGACTTTCATTTCCCAGAAGTCAAATTATTTTTAGCTTGTTCTTCCTGGACAGCACAGTGGTGAATGTGGTTACTGTGGTGACTTCCCAGCTCCAGAGTTCAGCGGCTTAATCCTGATGGACTGTGCTTGTTGGATTTTTACATGTTGCCCTCATGTTAACGTGGGTCCCACATTCTAAAGATGTATTAAGTTAATTATTTTCTCTAAATTGGCCCAGTGTGAACGTGTAATCTTGCATGAATAGGTACTGATGCTGATACAACATTAATACATTAATTAAAAGAACAAACAAGCATGTATGTTCTTCCTTGTTTAGATATATTTAGCTCTGAAGAGTTGTGTGGCTTCCCCTGACCAGCTACATGCTCCGCAGACATTTCCAAACATGTTTTTGTGGCATTGTTTTGTTACACGATTATGCTTGTATACGCACAATCTGTTCAACTGCTCGTTAACACAAATATCTAAGCATATATAAAACACTAAACTCTGAATTTCCTAATTTACTGACACACCGATATGAAGCATCTCGCTGAGTAACCCATCACCTCCTTTACCCTTGCATTTATGACTCAAGCATATGTCTACTTTAATTTAAAGACATCCGCAAGCAGCCCCCATTGAGACCTTGTAGAGTATTTCACAGCTCTCCCTATAAGAGCAGGTTTGATATCAGGTTTGCTTTTCATTATTTATTCATGAGCTTGTGAAGTGTGCTTTGATGAAATGACCAGGACGACGCCATGGTAGGTGCCAATGGATTTAAGCTGAAAACCAGATCAACAGGATGTTGCTTGTACTGATCCACACATGCACTGCTTTATCACGGTCTTTATAAACATGAAGGGAGGGGCCAAGGGAATTCACCTTTAGAGTGAAAACCTCTGTCCTTGGACTGCACCTGTGTGGAATCTGCATGTCGGCACCATGTCTGTGTGGGTTTACTCCAGGTGCTCCGGTTTCCTCCCTCAGTCTAAAAACATGCATTAAGCTAACAGATTACAAAATTGGCCCAAACTGAGCGTGTATGGCATATCCTTGATGTATGCTTGTGTCTGCTGCAAATAACCACTGATGCTGAACTTGTACTGAATTTATACAATTACAGATGATAGCCCATCAGTTTCTTCACATACTTTGCCATCTTTAGCCTGTTCTATAATCATCAGGGCTCCCACAAGACCAGCACAGATATGGTACTGTTTTGGTGGTGGATCATTGTCAGCACTGCAGTAACACTGATATGGTGGTGGTTTGTAAATACACTGTTCACTCACTGTGCGCTCTGTTACACACATCTACCATATTGTTCCACCTTGTAGATGTAAGGTCAGATATAGAAGCTCATTTGTCGTTGTGCAGTTTGTGTTAGACATCCTCTAATTCTACAGGATTCTGGTGGGTAGACATTTTGGCTGGTGGAATATATAAGCAGCAGTGACACTAATGCGTTAAAACTCCAGCAGCACTGCGGTGAAATGATCCACCATCCATATAGTATATTATTTATTATTAAAATTTATATGGTAAATAGAGCTGATAAAATGGACAGTGTGTGTAGAAATATAATATGTATAATATGGTGTTCAGTCAATGTCCAGATCACAATGTGCAATTTCACTGAAAGTATCATAATATAAAATTAGGCTTACCTATGCATGTATGGCTTTAAAGAGACAATACTGTATTCGATGTGTGTGAGTGAGTGAGTTCTGTGCTTCTGAAGATCCTAAAAACTGTACAAAATGCAATCATTTAGGCTGGCCCAGGAGCACTTGTGTAGTCTGAGAACGCAAGGCCAAGGGCTTATACCCTCCCTATGGTCCATCTGTGCATCTGTGTGTGTGTGTGTTAGTGCTAGCTGACCAATGTGCAGCAGCACAAAGGCGCTTTCATGTCAGATCTTGAGATGCTCCTTTAGAAACCTGTTGTGGAGATGTAGGAATAAATGTACTAAACAAAATCCATCCCCTGGCCTCGTGCTGCCTGGGTCTCCCTCCATTTCACATTCGCTCTTCACCTCTCTCTTGTTTTTCATCCTACAGTCACTTCCCTCTCAGTCTGTCCCTCCCTCCTAGTCTCTCTCTCTCGCTCTTTCTCTCGCTCTCTGCCGTCTGGCTCCTGGATCGTCGAAGAGTTGCTCATGGCAACAGGTTGCAGAATGTGTGGTTTACACATCCCATCTGTTTTCTGACAGCTGTGCAGATACGAATCAAAACAACCCTGCTTGTACTATCGTCAACTCCGCACAAAGTAAACGTGCATCAAACAATACAAACAAATGTATGACAACAAAAGCACGAGTCATACAGGATACTGCAGAGCTATTGTTTAGCTTGCAGGCAATTATAAAGTCGAAAGAACGGAATGTGGGACGGATACTGTACAGTCTGATTATGGAATGGAATTACTTTCAGGTTAAACTACATTCTGAACTACAAATTAAAGTCACTCTACGAAAGTGAGAACACCCTAATTGAGCTGGGATGTGGTATGGCAGTTGGTGCCTGACAGGCTAGCCTGAGTGTTTCAAAGAGTGATGGTCTAGAGGAATTTTCACGTACAGAAATCACTAGGGTTTACAGAAAATGGAGAAAAGAGGAAATATCCAACTAGTGGCAGTTCTCTGGGTGTAAAAGCCTGGTTTATCCCAGTGGTCATAAAAGTATCGCCAGAAATATCGAAAGGCATGAATAGGCAACAGAGATAAGCGGAAGAGAATCTTTGCACAACACGCCAGGTGCCGCTCCTGTCAGCTAAGGAGAGGCAACTGAAGCTACACAGGCTCACCAAAATTGCCAACAGAAAATTGGGAAAAAAATGTTGTCTGGTCTAATGAGTTTCAAAATTGGCTGTGATATTTGGAAAGTAGAACCAGAATTTGGTGTTAACAACATGTAATCATGGATTCAAATTGCTTCGTATCAACAAATGTATAATGTGTTGGACAATATTTTCTTGGTACAATTTGGTCCCCCCTTTGTTCCAATTAAGCATCATTTAAACACCACAGCCTTATCACCACATCACATCTTATTGTTTCTGACCATGTCCACTCTTTATGGCCTCAAATAATTTCAGACTGGTTTCTTTAAAATGAGATCTCAATCCTACAGAGTGCCATTGGGATGTGGTGCAAGGGGAGATTCACATCATGGATGTGTACTTGGGGTGTGACATATTGGATCATTCGCGATAATATCGGGATCATGTTTTAATGATATTAAACATCCATATCGTGATATTCCGACATGTTTATGTAATGACGTAATGCGTTTAAACAGAGTATGGCGTACATCCAGCACGTGACTCCTAGGCAGAGCAACCAAAAAAAGTGGTTCAGCTCAGCAATTTCAGTAGTATAGAGGTAATTTTGACACAAAATATCAGATCAGTACAACAAACTCCAGAAATATGTAATATATGCAAAAGGTCTGTAACAAGGGAAAATGTATGTAATGTTTCGCCACCTCAAGCAGAAGCACACAGAGTGCGAGGAAAGTCAAAAACAATTCCACAAGGTAATGTAACTTAAAGCATAAAATATGTTTTGTTGCAAATGTTAGTTGTTGAAATGTATCACCAAATATATTGTTATCGCAAAAGTACCCTAAAATATTGTGATATTATTTTAAGGCCATATTGCACACTGCTAATGTGTACCCAACAAATCTGTTTGGACTTAATGATGTTATCAAGTCAGTAAGACCAAAATCTCTGAGAAACATTTCCAGTGCCTAGAAAAATTCATGCAATTTTGAAGGCAAAAGGGGTTCCAATATGTTATTGTACGTAATAATGTGGCCATTGAGTGTATTTTTTCAGTCTTGTCCAAATGTTTATATACCGTCATGGTCATGGCCATGCCATGCAGTGGCCGAGCATTCTTTATCTCTCAGTATTTCTGTCACTCACACACACACACAACCAAACCCTCGCTTTACAGCACTTCCATTCACCAGTTCACTGATCCCTCCTAGCGGTTTCAGTTTTCCCTTATCTCTGGTCAAGTCATTTAAACACCACTTTCACTTCTACTCCTTATGAAATCACATAGTCTCTGTGTCCCCCCGAGCATAATATACTGACATTTTTGTTCTTGCTCTGCTCATTACAACCACTTATCAACTCATGTTTCTGCCTCGAATCTTCTGTGTTTTACAATTATATTTACATTTAGAAATGTAGCACACGCTGTCATTCAGAGTGACTTACAACTGATACCATCTTATGATACAAACAATTGCGTAATAAGTGACTTGCTTAAGGACCTTGCAAGGGCAGTTTTGTCAGAGCTGAAATTTGAGCCATGGACCTAGTGGTACCTTAACCGCTGTGCCAATATTTGGCGCGCCCACTCTTTGCCTTCAAGTCAGCATCAGGGATTGTGTTATATTATAGTCAGATGTAATTAATCAATTGCATCAAACACGAGAGAATGATCATTGTCAAACGTATGCTGAAACAGTTATTAACTAACAGTAACAGCTTTGCAGGAACCTTAAAACTGGCTGTGGAACAGCCAAACTTTGCTAGTTTGTTTTATGTCACACTCCATACACCATGGCAAAACTTAGTACATCAACAAGGCTCTAGGTGGTTCCACTGCATTAGCAAGGACTATCCCAGGTAAAGATTAGAGTAAAGCACAAGAAATGGGCAAGGCTATGCAGCAGCAGATGAAAGATACCTTTGCATCATTTAGCAGACACCCTTATCCAGAATAATTGCAGGCAAAGGGTCCTGCTCAGCGACCCAGCTGTGGCAGAGGTGGGATTTGAACCTTGGACCTTCTGGTCCATAGTCCAGTACCTTAACTGCTAGGTCACCATAGACACATCATGCTTATTTCCCTTCGAAATCGGAATATGGCCAGCAGGTACATTAATCTGCCTTTTATAGAAGTCTAGCCAGAAGTGGTCTTCATGGAGAACTGCAGCCAAAAAGCTTAAATGTGAAAACAATTCAAAGCTACTCCACTATGCATGAAAACATAAAAATTGAAATGCAGAAAAATGACAGGCGGACTGATAGATAGCAGTACAATAGTGAGTATCTGAAGTCAAAAGTGAAGCATGGTTAGAGGCTTGAAGTTGCATTTCAGGATTGATGGGGTTCATAATTTGAGCAAGGTTATATCCACAGAAGATTTGTGGGTCAGTTCTCTAAGATGCATGGAACGACCTCCTTTCCAAATTCCTTTAAAAACTGTGTCAGTGTACCCAAAAAAGCTGCTGCTGTTTTGAACGCAAATGATGGTCATACCAATTTTTAAATAGCTTTAGATATCTCTTTTGTTATTTATAAAAATAAAACCCTTGGGCTTTTCTTTTGTTTGTTTGTTGTTTTTTTTTAAACCATTCTTGCTTTACAGAATTTTTTCCACACTGGTCTAAAACTTAAGCACAGAACTCGGCATCTGCCACTTTTCAAAGTTTTGGTAAATGATGTACATAACATGCACACTTCTCAGGTTTTTGCTTTATTCACCTTCACATTCACCATTAAGTGGCATACCTGTAATTCGGTTTCTTGGCAACAAATTTAGTGAGGTAGTATCATCAAAAAAAAAATATGCCGTGTTTGTTTATTGTTGGGGTATTGATGCAGCATCATTGGGGGATAATTCATCAAGCAAACTCTGTCTCAAATGCAGCCAAATGTGTCTGCATGCAGTGTTTGACCTGGCGTGATGGCAAAGTCAGGACTCAAGCCCATTCTATTTACATGGCAACAAATAATCAGTTAACGAGCAACATCCAAAAAAGACATTTGGGATCTACTCAATCCCAGCAAAAAATAAGCACAGAAAAACCAGACACAACCTAGCAGTATTCCTATCACATATCCTATCATATATTCATATCACAAATATCACATGGTTATAAGTATTCAGACCTTTTAATGTGACACTCATATATAACTCGCAACTTATCCATTCCTTCTTGAGATGGTTGTACTCCTTCATTGGAGTCCAGCTGTGTTTAATTGAACTTGATTAGGAAAGGCACATAACTTTCTATATAAGACCTTACAACTCGCAGTGCATGTCAATGCAAATGAGAATCATGAGGTTGAAGGAACTGTCCAAGGAGCTCAGAGACAGAATTGTGGCAAGGCACAGATCTGGTCAAAGTTACAAAACAAATTTCTGCAGCACTCAAGGTTCCTAAGAGCACAG
>JAUZST010003807.1:0-16839 GCA_034779995.1 Parotocinclus haroldoi
GGAGAAGACGCTAGAAGGGGAGGTGCCCTGGGTGACGGCTGTCCGATAAGATCGCCCATGCGATCTCATCGTGACATCTCCCCAGGTTTCCTTCCTTCTACATTTAGAGAGTTTTTCCTTTCCACTGTCACCCTAGGCTTGCTCAATTTGGGATTGACTTTTTAAGATAATATAATATTGTAGACAACGCTCCATTGAAATAAGTTGGACTCTTATTCCTAATTTTGTGCCACAGGCTTTGGTTAAAAACTCCTCTGTTATAGAATGGGTGTTGTACTTTATTTTGTCTGTCAGTGGAGCGAACATTAAGCTTATTCCGAGCCTAAAACAGTACAGCTTATATACACTCACTGGGAAAAAAAAAATAATATTATTATCTGGGTATTGCCACAATGGGGCAATGCCCTTTAAAAATGGTCTGAGGCTTTTCTACTTTTGAGTAGTGTACCTTTTGGTGAGAGATTGCTGTACATTTTCCCAGCCAAACTTTGAGAGAAGCAGGAGACAAATTTCCCTTTTTTCCCTTTTTTTATCTGGGCTATTCTGCTCTAGCTGTTAGGTGTTGGGAGCAGTGGTTCACATGGTGAACGAGTTCCAGATGGCCCAGACTGGCTACCAGTAAAGAAGATTATTTTTTTTGAACCACTGACGAGCAGCTCTCACAGTTCTTATCCACCATCCAGACAAAGGTGGCACCTTCAGTACAGACCCCTGTCCGGTCTGCCCGGACCATTTTTTAGGTGCTTGGGAGGTGAACATGTGTCCCCATGGTGCCCTCGTCCTCCTGATTCACACCTACACCAACTTCTATAAGGAAAGAGGTCGTGTTTTGACTTTATGTTGTCGGTCGGACTAATGGAAGGAGCCTTGAGAATGTCGTTTTTTTTCAAAGGTTGTTTGACCACGACAGTGAGAAATACAAAGCTTGTCCTCTTACTGGAAATCGGATCAGCTGTGAGGTCCCGGGCTGAACGATCATCTGCTTTCCATACACAGATTACACTGCAGAAATAAATGGCCAAAAATCAATGTGACAGCTTTATGCGCTGCATCCTTTCAGACTTATTTCGCTTTGTCATCTCATCATTTTTCTTGGTCTCTAAACTCTTGGTCCATTTGGCAGAAGGGAGGAAGGAGGGCATGCCCGGGGGTGTTTAATTGAGGCCAGGGTAACTCCGTGCGCCTCTAGAGTGCAAAAATGCACAACCTTTCAATGAATATCAGTCGCATTTCCATGATTCTTCCAAAAGGTCACTCTTAAAGTGAACGTGTACATTTAGGAGGCTTGCAACCTCAATTGTAACCTTTCATCATGTTGTCCGGTGGTCAGGACACCCACTGGACCAGCACAGATAAGGTACTGTTTGGGCTCAAATGTTAGGGATAGTAAAACGTGTCAGTTTAAAATAACTTATGATGCTTGGTTAACTGACAAATGTGTTATTATTCTACAAGGCCACACCAGGACACTTTTTTGGTGGGTGTGTGTCTCATGTTACGCACTGTAGTGCCTGAGTTGTGGAGGAATTAGGGTTAGGGTTCAAATCCCCGAGCTCTGCCAAGCTGCCCTTGGTGGGTTATTCTAGATAAGGGCTTCTGCTAAATGACTAAATGTAAATAGCAACTAAAATTGAGAAATATTATGGATACCGAAGGGTATAATTAATGGAGTGTCTTGTCTAAAGACATAGGACTGCGAAAGAAGCAAACCTCCAGCAGCACTGCTGTATCCAAGCCACTCATACCAGTGAATGATGTTGCTTTTATTGCTTATCTCTTTAGTTTTAATTTTTATTTTTTTCAATCCAGACCTTATCCCCACCTTTCCTGGGGCTCCTGATACTAGAAATGTTTAGTTAATTGTCACTTGTGTTATTATTGGGCCAGATTATATAACAACACGGTGGTGTGGGTGTGTGTGTGTGGGGGGGGGGGTAGTTGAGCAATAATGGAGAGCTCGGCATAAAGAGAAGGCTTTAAAGCAATGTCAGTTCTTGAAAACTTCAAACCAACGCACAGCTAGATCCCCTTTAAAATTTTCACCCATTACTTTTTCAGGCCTTTTGAAGGCATTAAACGTGATTCCTGGGAAGGTTTGGCTGTTTATAAACCCTTCTCTCAGCATTTAAACACTTATCCCCAGCAACGTGTCAAGATGAAAACGAAGCAGCCCAGAGTTAAATAAGATTACTGTGCATAAAAAGCCATAAAGTTGTGTTCCTGCTCCTAATGTTGTGTTGATGTCAGAACACGTATTGTGTTGCGGTGCGCTACGGACTCGGTAATTGCCTCAGTAATCTTTGTCCACTTTTGCAAGGTTGCTAAATGTCATGTGCACTCGCTGTGAAATTGCAATTAGAAAAAGAATAAATAAGGCAAAAAACCGTCTCCAGCCCTCACCCAGCCACCGAGGGTAATTCATGCAGCCAAGGACATTGAAATGATAAAGAATTAATGTCATAACTGTGGCGGGAAAATTGAGATATCAGCAGAAAAGAACAAAGCCTGGTGATGGATGCTGACAGAACCGCCTCAGGAACACTTCATCTGCACAAAGGGTGCCTATATTTCACCGAGTGATACATCACACCTATCACATGCTGTTTGGGATTTTAAGGACGGAATGTCAGTAATGGATTAGGACGGGGAAACTAGTTTGTAGCTCTTGATATTTCTATATTCAGACTTGGACTTTGTTAGAGGTAAGGACCTCCAGCAGCGCTTCTCTACACAGCAGAGAGAGCCGAGTTACAGGCTTTTTGTATCAATCTAGCTCTGTATAAATAGTCCCAGAAATGGACCTGATCAGCTCTTACCGGCACAGTTTATACATTTTAACGCTGGTCAAATTACATCTGGTTGGTTGGTTGATTGATTGATTGATTGATTGATTGATTGATTGATTTCTAATTTCAGACAATAAACCTGCATATTGTATTTTATTGCCTGTGATTAATAACAATTGTCACAGTTGGGCCTTTGGATGGCAAGCAAACGATTGCAGCACGCTCTAGTTTGTGTTTGTTTTATTTTTACTTTTGGGGAGCATGAACAGATTAGAATGCTCTTAGATAAACAACAAAACCGTTTCATCCAGCCTTTCAGTTTTATAACACCACAGATTTTTTTTTTTAATATCCATGTTTTCATAATCAGCCTGTTGCTTCTCCTATAAGCGCTTGAACTTCGTTACTAGCAGGATGAGCTGTTCTGCCTGGCAACCGAGCTCTGATTGGTCAGCCTGATTTTAATGCAGAATTTAGAACAGGCCCCGATTTGAAGATTTGTGCACAGCATCACCGTCCATCACTCATATTATTATTTATTTATTATTTTTTATTATTATTATTATCAACAGTCCTATATTAAGCCTTTAAGCCTGTTCTTTATACTGAGCCTTCTTCTCAGAAAATGAAAACACTGAAGATTTTTAAGAACTGTACTTTTGACCTTTTTCCTGAGAGGCAGATTTTAAGTACGTCCTGGACCTCGTCTTCTTGACGATTCAAGGTCTTGAATCCAGGCCCTGATTGAGTCCCGTCAGAGCCTCTGGTCAGGCAGGCAGCTTCACAGGCATAATTAGTCATATCTGAGGGAGGAGAGGCCACACAGGGATCATTATCCTATCCCATCAGCCAATCAAAGTGCCCAAAAGGTAGATGAAACTTTTTATATGATCCTAAAATTTATTGAATTATTAATTTAGCTAATTGCCAGATGTTATAATTGGAACGGAAAGTAATTGGGAAGTCTTGAGGATACCAAAGGGTGTCAGAGAGCCGTGCTGTCTAATGATTACAGGAATGTAATGAATAAAGGAGATCGAGGTGTGCCTCGTTTTGGAGACCTTTGCTTCAGGGCTTTTTGTTTTTCACCACTTTTCCAGCAGATCTTTGAGAGAATAAAAAAAAAACTTGGATACCGAGAAAGTCTTTATAAATCCTTCACTCCGTGTTAATTGAGTTATTAGTGCTTTATTATATTTCAGTTCGTTCCCTGCTGAGGTTGAGCTTCGTGAGATTTCACCAGGGGTGCCAAAAGTTTTCTCTAAAAACTTTTAGGTAATTAGGTGTTAGAGATGTCTGTGTACTTTCCTGCTTTAATGCTGCATCAGAGGTGTAAATGACCTTTATCAAGGTCCGGACCCGACTCCGGACCATGACAGGGCCTGGCTTTTGGATTCTACTTTTTTGTCTTTAGTCCGGAGCGCACGTCGTCCATTTCTTCCAAAAAAAAAAGTTCCTGATAGGTCTGAGCACAGTCCCCGTTTCCATGGTGACGGTCCATCCTAGACGCCTCTGAACCTTGAGAAATGGGCGGAGCTTCTGGACCTGGTTATAATACAAGGTTTGTGTTTTTGTACAGTAAAGTTTTAAGCAGTGTTTGTGAATGTAACTCTGGATTGTAGAGCTTGATAAAGGTTGGATAAACTAATCCCTTACCCACGTGCTCCTATCAGATATTCTTGATGCAGTGCCGTCTGAGGGAGCACAGAGAGATCACCCCTCTTCAGTTTGGGCTTGTACTTTTAACCTTTATCCACAGGAATTCCTGCAGCATCCGATGCTCTGTAGAGGCAGAAATATAGAAATCCCTTCCAAACTTTCCTTGAGGAACAACATTATTATCAAACGTTTTCTCACACATTTGTTCGATAAACTTTAAATCCTCTGTCGATCTGCTTCTGAAGACCCCAGCTGCTCAAGAACGATGCTTTTGTACCTCATTGCTAGTCCTAAATTGCCCTGCCCCCCCCCCACCACCCCCTTTGGAACGTGTATGAAAGGTGGCAATGTTTACTGACTACTTTCTGTTCAAAAACAATACTTTGATGTTTTTATACTTATCAGATCCTGCTAATCTCAAACCTGCTAGAGAAATAAAAAGTGCATTTAAAGTCAAAGCTCAGGTTTTTGGAGATTAAAGTTAAATTCCTCGTATATTTTCAGTGACATTAGGCTTATAAACCCCAAAGACATTTCGTGGCATGTATTTATTTATTTTTTTGTCATAGTTGTGCGCAACAGTAATGATAGTAATAAAAAGCCAATCTGTGTCCTCGGATGATCTTTGCACAGACTTTCCTTTTGCTTTGACCAGAAACCATTTCTGCAATCAGAGAAAAAGTGTTCCTGCTCTTTTATTAACAGGAACAAGAAGAAAAACGATGGTACGATCTGAACTGTGCTCTCAGGCCCGGGGTTGGGTGGGGTGGGGGTGTTCTGTTTAGAAAAAGAACATAACATCAAATGTGGAATCAGAGAGACAATGCTGTGACCATGAGCGCTTGGAAAAAACTCAACAGCAGAAGATGGATTTCCTGCTTTAAGCTCATAAACTGTTAGAGCAAGATGTATGGACGGACCGAGAGCTGCAGGTAGAGCGTACTAACTAAAACTGGAACTGCATGCAGACAGAATGGCTCGGACACTTTTGTTTTAGAGAAGTAACTGATTAGGAGTGTGATTTGTATAACCGTTCAGGAGTAAAAAAAGGTATCTTGCTGGGTTTTTTTTTTTTATTTTTTTTTTTAGTTTTGCTACCGTAGTCTTCTCTGTCACTGCCTGCAGTGTGTCCAGTATCGTCCCTGTGATGGAGCTGGACCTCAGTCCGTTTTTGAGGCTCCTGGCATCTTGTGCAGTGGCACCGCCTCCCCAGCAGACCACCACATAAAACTGGACATTGGCAATAACAGAGCGAGAACAGTTCCTGTCTGCTCTGGCCGTGCCACTCTGTAATTAAGGTGGACTTGTAGCACTGGATCATCTCCACCTGAATGATGCCTCGCATCACTAGAAACGCTCTGATCTGATTTCAGGTGATTTTTATTTTACCTGCGCCGCATAAATTTCTTTATCCCAGCCCTGACTCGTATCCACTGCATCCAGCGTGCAGAATGGCCACGTGAAACCTGATTTGAAGTGTATAACTGAAGTATAAGAGCTGCGAAAGGCTTTGTTCATGCAGCAGGTCAAAGTGGCCCAAATCTGTTGGTTTCATCATATGAGATACAGATGTTAGGTTTGGGACGGACATTTACACACACTTAATAATCGTATCATCCGATTTGGTCAGTAATCTGATCAAGGAGTATCTATGCACTGTAAGTACTCAGCTAAAGGAAACCTGTGTTTGCGTGATTCACGCAATAATCTGATTCCTACTCTGTAATCTCACAGGAAGATGGAACGTAAACATCAGATATTAATGTAAAAGAATCCAATTCGTATTCATTCTCTCCTTCTCCCTCTCTCTTCCTCTCTCTCTCTCTCCCTCTCCCTCTCTCTCTCTCTCCCTCTCTCTCTTCCTCTCCCCCTCTCTTCCTCCCTCCCTCCCTCTCTCTCTCTCTCTCTCTCTCTCTCTCTCTCTCTCTCGCTCTCTCTCTCTGTATGTTTATATATAACTATTATATACATATAGCTTTTAGATTCAGGGTTGCCAGATACCATTTAAGAATCCCCCACCTGTTTAATTTAAATAAGCCAAAAAGAAGAGAAACGGAACGATTTAAAGCTCGGATCAGGTGATCTGATTTCTAGATCAGAATGTGCTGCATAAGAATAATCGGATAACTGCAGAAATCTGATCGGAATCATATTGGATTATTACGTTATTATTATGCACAAAAAGACACAGAATCTGAAAATCCCCTTCTGTTTTTGGGGTCACTTTTCAAGCGTGGTATTAAAATCCGGTACATATCCAATGCGCTTCTGAACAGGCAGTTTATTTTTGGATAAGCGGGTCACGTGAACTGTTTAGACAGACGTCTGACATGCTGTAGGTCATGATCTGATTTGGTGAGCAGATCGGTATTTGAGACTTTTTGCCCGCTTTGTGAATGTAGTTACCTTGGATCAGTTTCTTCTTTAATGACCTCCTGATTGGATTCCGCTGATTAACACCGAGGCTCCAGGGCTCATTATCTAGTCTAAATATACCAAGGTGTAAATAAATGTGTCTTATGTGTTTTAAGTGACTGATTGAGGTGTTGTTTCCTCTATATATATATATATATATATATTTTTTTTTTTTTTTTTTTTTTACCAAAGTGCGGTGTTTAGCAGCTGCCTGGGGAGGAATACCCTAAGTTTTGAGCCTTTCCTAAAATGCCTGCTCTGTACCACAGGAACAGCGTTTTGTTCCTTCTGCCCTTTTTCGCTCGTTCCCCTCCCTGAGCTGCCGAGAGTCGGACTATATATATAGCCTGTTTACCAAGTGTCCATGTTATTACATTACTGACACACTTGTCTTATTGACAGACTCTCAACTCGGGCAGCTTTGTGCACGACTTGCTCAAACCTGGCAGGTCAAGTGAGAGTCGTGTTAAGGATTATTTCCCGGTCCCTCGCTTGTTTACGCTTTCTTCCTCCACGGTCGGTGAATGGCCTTCAGGGGCCAGTTTTTCAGCAGTTATACAGATGGAGTCGGGCTTAGCGATTGGATTAAACCCTGAAATCTGGTTATTTCATTTGCTGTCTCCGAGATTTAAGTCCTTTAGGCGAGATCCGACCGGGCAGCTGATGAAAACACTAGACCACAAACAATCTGGATGTGAAGGCTTCCAAGAACCGGCAAATTGCTGCGTCAGTACCCTGGCCTGTGTTCCTCAGACTGCACCATCGAAGCAGTTTTAGTACAAACATGTGCTACTGGCATGCTTAAAAGATAACAAATCAAAATGTTACTTGGTTCAAATCGAATTATTTGTCAATTGTTGGGAAGAAAAAACACAGTTAGGCTTTGATCTATGGGTTTCCGTAGAGTGGTGATACACGGTCCGAATTCCGGCCCCGTCGCAGAGAACAGATGTTATGATGATGTTGTCCTGAATGGAAAGCCAGTCTCTCCCGGGGCAAGTAGGGATCACTGTTGCACGGTGGCTAAACTGGAAACTGAACTATGAAGTGCAGTATATCAGAGCAAACTTAAAAACCTAAACGTAAATGTGATCCCCAGCCATGCTTAGGGGTTAGGGACATGAGACCAGTCCAAATCACACAAATTCCTTAATAAAGCTTTATAAAGACCCAAAAAGCCCAGTGGCAGCATGCTTAAGGTTGATCTATTGCTTTATTCCCATTAGACGCATTGATTTATTTCCTTATGTACATTTGTGCTGATTCTAGCGTTTCTTAGCTTTGAATCATGATGCTCTCCTGTAAAAAGGAGCTTTGGAAGCGAATCTAATTAGGAGCGAGAGGTCAGGGGGCTGTGCTAATGCTTGAAGAGCTTATGCGGGGAAAGCTACACTTTTTTTAAAAACACACATGGAGTAATGAAGCAGGAAGGTAAACAATATCGTGAGTCGAGGCTGATTGGAGCAGCGCCGTGTTCAGGGTGTAGCAATACACGTTTCCTACGTGTGCTTGCCTTTAGGGTATTCATATTTATACAGCCTTTGATCATTTCAGGACAGGTTGAGTTCGTTAACAGTGCCGACGAAATTCAACGGTACATTTAGAAACACAAGAGAAGTAGGTCAAAGTTGTGTTATTTTCCCCAGATCATATCTGCCTTCTGTCATAAACTCGACGTAAGGAATCATCCTGATCTGCTTCTCTCTCTCTATTTTTATTTAATTCATATTTAAGTTTTTTTTTTCAAGGGTGCATGCCAAAAATCATCTTGTAGATACGGACGAGCGCTGTTTAACGTCCATCCATAACGTTCGACATGGGCTCACTGTCATGTCCTAATAAAACTCAACAGCCAATCAGCACTGCGTATCCACCAGCAGAGGCGGGGATTTCTATAAAACTAACATTAGGGATTGTAATCCTGTTTCTCTCTGCCCTGTATTCCTCCAAATTAGTTTTGTCCACGTTATAGCCAGTTAAAAGCAATTTTTTAAATTGATTAGCCAAATTCCTTCTTTTGAGCTTTTTTTTTTTTAAATGAACCCGTTGCTTGTTTGTCGTTTGAGATCTGGCAACCCTGTGTGTAGCTGCCTTAGCGGTCGTGTGCTCACCTGCTTCTTAGCTGAGACTGTTCTAACTTGGTTGATGTGTTTAGAGACTTGTTTGTGTGGATTTCGCTACTTATTTGTACCAAGCTCTAAACGATGTTACCTGTCGCATTTGTAATTAGTTTCTGTTTACGTAAAAGGCATCCGTCGTTTCAGTCACTCATCGCTCATCCCGGATGCTTTGATGTTATGTTTACACTTTTTTTTTTTTTTGGGAATTCACGTTATATTTACAGTAGCCAAAATGGAAAACATAACGTGACTTTTTTTCTGAAGACCTGAAGAGTTCAAATCCTAACCAGTGTTTGCAACCATGGCCGCAGTCCGCTACTAGGCCAGCGATTTCTGGACCCAGATATAAATAATAGAGATGTCTATAGAGATGGCATGGGGAAATATGATTGCCTCCTCACTCCCCTGGTGCCCATTCAGCGCCAGTGGGCTAGAGCGCTGCCAAGCTGGCCATGCCCAACACCAACAAACCAGCGTGTTGTCAACCGCTGCCAGTAAATTTGACAATGCTCAACGGCAGCGGATCCGAGGCATCCTCGGATTTGCGATGCCGCGTCCAAACATCACGTTTTTCCCAACATGAGCCGTGTTTGGACCACACATCACATCGGCGTCTGTTTACGGCGTGTGCATCGAGCCAGGTCCCTAAATATGGACGGGTTTATTCAATTGTTTAGTAGCCAGAGCACAAAAATGCAGAAGGCGGGGGGGCATGAAGAAACACGGATGCAGAGAAAATACTCACACTGTAAATTGAACATTTTAAAGATAAATGACGCCTATATTTTTATTTGGTAAATGTGTAGAGCTGTAATTTTAATCGTTCATAAACATTCCCATCCATGCAAGGCTGGATTGTTCAGTGCCATTTTCCCTCAGCCGCCCCCTGTATTTGGGCATGGGGACACTACGTATTGGCCAGTGGCACTCCACCCTGTACAAAACTAAACCCCAAAACACAAGCGACCATACTGACAGAGCCTAAACCCCTCTAGCATTTACCATTTTCCGAACCCTAGCAACAGCCTTCTGCGTCAGGAACAAGATAAGGTCAATACCTGATACCAAATTCACATCGTGCCAATTTGGAGTCACCAGTTAACCTAAACGCTTAGGTCACACAAAGCAGAGCGCTCAGATGTGATTTAGTGTTTGTGTAGAAACCGTGTCGAATTTAAAACCAGCCCACAAATGAGGGGACGGATACTCTCTGGTTTATAAAAAGCACAGAGATTGAGCACAATAGCGCACGTTAGTCGGCTTGATCAGATTTGTGCAGTGATCTGATTAGATCCGGTCGTGTGAGGAGCCAAATTCAGTGTTAGCTCTGTGTTGTATTAATGTGTTATCCGGAGATGCTTTTTTTTCTTATAACTTTGTGTGTGTGAAATCTAATCTCCAGATCTCATAGGTGACACTAAATAGGCTGTTATATCACTAATGTCCTTACTGTGTCCACGGGGTGCGACTTAATATTCTTCTAAAGACCGAGACCGATTCTTAAGCCCAAAGAAAAGAAGCCAGTCTATGTCGGTATGATTTTTAAAAACAAATCAGAATTCACACAAAAACAAAATAAGGCAATTAAGTAATTACTTCGAGTATCATCATCGTACAATCTTAGGTATGCTTGGGCCTGTCTGGTCTAAGACTTTCGAGAAGATAAAAGGTCTTAACCGTTCTATACAGGCACGCTCTGTTTAACGCCCTACTCATCGATTGCACGTTCACGTTAACGTCCGAGGTCTTAAACATTTATTAAAACTCAGAACTGGGAATAAAAATCAGGCTCCTAACTTTTTTGGAAAATGTGATCCAGGAGCAAAGGCGGGACCTCCCGGTTGCCAGGTCTGCTTATTCTAAGCAACTTAGGGTCTTTAAGCTATATTTTTGCTCGATTGCTCACTGGGGCAGAGTAAGAAGAGTGGGATTCGAACCCTTAGTCTTCTGGACCTTAGTCCATCACCTTACCCGCTGTGCCGCCACGGTCTCAGGACCGGGGGTGTATGGCATGACTACGGCCCCCACTAAGTCCTGTTTGTGACTCTGTGAGGAGTTTGAGAGGTTCTTTCATATTTTAGGTTATAATTTGTAGTATTTATAGAAACCCTTGTTGTTCTTTATTGGTCCTTGGGATTGCTCTTCATTAAGCACTTGCTTACACCCCCAAATTTGGTCACACACTATAGGATTAGATGTTTTTAGCACGCTCGCGTCAGGCCCTGTGTCACAGCTTGTCAGTGTGTCTCCTCCGTGCCTCGTACCGCTGCCGAAAATAGCATCGCAATTAATTCTCTTTCAAGACTGTCTCGTAGTCGGCGTGACCGAACCGTTACCGGTGTCGAACGGGCTGTCCCGTCCGGGTTCTGGATGGGCTGCTTTTGGTAAACTGGACCACCGACTTTGGTCTGATTGTAGCGTTTGAAACAATTCACTAATTAGCATGCTATTTGTCGTTAAGATAAAACAGCTGGGTGGAACGGGAAGAACACAGTTTGGTTTATTTACTGTGAAATGAAGGTAGTGCATGACAGCTTTAGCAGATGGAGAGCTGGGAATATCAGAAATATATCAACGTGCAACTTTTCTTTTCCCCTTTTCTCACTGTCTTACATTGTAAATGTAAACGTTTGAGCGCCCTTGGTCAACTGACGTGTTTTGTTGATTTTACTTGCAAAAAAAGCTACTCTCTAGGGAAGTGACAAATATGATGCATGTCTGCTGCTATTAATGTTTATTTAATTGGCTAGCCTACCAATTACTGATCGGGAATCATCTGACAGTAATTTTAATTTCTATTCAATATTATTTATATAGCGCTTTTTATAACGTAGCAGCGTCTCAAAGCAGCTTTACAGTAATACATTATCTAAAAGGCCAATCCCAAGCTGAGCAAGCCCAGGGCGACAGTGAAAAGAAAAAACTCCCTAAAATGGTAGGAAGAAACCTTGGGAGGAACCAAGACTCAACAGGGAACCCGACCTCCATGGGCGGCCTAGATGCTAATTAAATAAATACTAAATGTATATTAAATTATAGCTAAATTAGTTTAAAATAAAGCTTAGTAATAGAACAATTATAGAATAATCTAAATCATAAAACAAAATTGATTATATAAAGAGTCCATAGAGGGAGGTCCTTGAAAGCACATCGTCTCCCAATGTCCAACCGATGGAGGGAGTTCCTGCACACTGGAGGGACCCGCCTCTGCTGCTTGAGACCATCAGAGCGACGCCGAGCCGGAAGATCATCCAGGCGGGCGGTGCCGGAACCATCACTAGAACATCAGCTCTGAGAGAAAAGAGAAAATGTAGTTATTGCTGGGTTAGGAACGCAGAGTCTATTATCCATTACTGATGCCATGTGCAGCATGAGAACTCCGGCAGCACTACTATAGCAGCATAACTAAAGGGAGGGAACCAGAATGTAACACAGCCAAGAGGCTGTTATAGTCTAAATCTAACTAAAAGCCTGAGTAAATAAGAATGTTTTTAGCCTAGACTTAAAGATTTGGAGAGTTTCTGAATCTCTGACTAAAGTGGGAAGTTTAGGGCAAATGTGAGAAAGCTTTTCCCCCTGCAGTGACTTTTTTAGTTCTAGGTACTGAAAGAGGTCCTGCTCCCTGTGAGCGAAGTAGACGAGCTGGATTGTAAGATTGTATTTATTTATTTATTTATTAATTATCTCTTTCCAGCGTTTATGAAGCGCCGCAGGTGACGTAAGCCAGTATGTAAACGCGAGCGAGACCTAAATCGTGTGGCACAACGAATCGGTAATGAAATTCGTTGCCAACACTTTTAATAATCGATTTTTATGGCTTTTATCGATTCGCTGTTGCAGCCCTGCCGTTCGGGAGGGTCTGTGGTCACCCAAGAGCGTCAAAACACCCCCGACAGTGATGGGGCACGGACCGGATCAGGTTGCCCAGCAGTTCTTGCCGGATCCTCTTCGTAGTCATTTTGAAACGTGTCCTTATTCTTGTGAGCAGTGTAAAATCAACTGAGCTGAGATACGACCCCAGCGGTCCTGGGACCTGATTCACAAAAATGACTTCAGAAAGGGCAAAAAGGTCCACGAAAAATGTTCAGCCTTATGTTTCTTAAGCCTTTTCTCACTATTGTAAGAAGAAAGCGCTATTCCTGGAAACACGATGTCCTTAAATATTGGTCGTAACCCCGTGAAAGCCTCGTCTCAGGCTCTCAGAACCGACAAGGTAAGCCTGGAAGTGCATCCAACGTTAGACTTTAATTATTGAAAATATTCCCTGGCAAGCAATGTACTTTCCAAAGAGGATTTTTTTTTTCCTTAACTTTATCACCTCTTGTTTGTTTTTTAGGGTTTTTTTTTTTTTTTTGGAACTCTTGTTTGCCGCACTCAACTGAACACGGGCTGAAAAGCATTAGCAAATCATCACGTTGTGCTTTTAATTGTGTTTTAATTACACGCCGTCCCGACTTCGCAGGAATCGGGGTTGTAGCATAAATGAAATAGTAGACTAATCGCCAAGCAAGACTGGAATCGCCAAGCATGGAATCTGAGAACAAGCTTTGAGAACAAGCTTATGAACTTCTTACTGTTTGTCTTGAGAAACTACAACTTTTTCCTTTAAAAATAAATAAATAAATAAACTAGAACGTCACCGGTTCAAGCCCAAAAGCTGCCTCTGCTGCCCCTGACTCTCAGTCGCTTGCGTCGCGTTGCGTTGGGTCTTAGGACGTTTTTCTCAAGAAAGGAAAATCTTGTGGATCTTACCGTAGAAGCTTACTCACTGAGCCAGGACATCACCTGGACTATCAGCGCTCTGCGTGGCGAGTCCCTGTGTGGCGTCTGTTTTTTGGCAGATTTTAAGGAATTCTTTTAAAAACAGTTTTGAGTTTGCAGGTTTATATGCAAACAGGCCTTTTCTATGGGAGCTCTGGGGTCACACTGGTACCCAAACGCGCTCTTTATTGGTGTATTGGTATTGATGCTTAATACACACATGGGTCAAGGGTCAAAGGAGGAGGCTCGGTTTGAACACAGACGCGCGCGCACACACGCACATTTCCGAACTAGTTCGAGTTCCCTCTACCACCTTGCCTTGGACACAGACAGATTGGGTAATATGAAGCTATCCCGTTCACACTAACTCCATTAAGGCCACACAGACGCAGCAATCTTGCACAGTGTAATTGGTGCAGCCACATGAATGCACTGAAGGCGAGGCCACCTATTAGAACAAATATTGCACACTGGCCTCCCTCCCTCCTTCCCTCCCTCCCTCCCTCTCCCTCGATCTATCCATCTTTCTCTCTCTATCTACGTCTCTCATAAAGGGACTCCGATACTAACTCACTTCGGAGCACTTAGATTATAGCTCTGAGCCACTCGCTTATGTCTTTTACGCCGAATCGTTCATCTCTGGCACAGTGTGTGTCGCCGCAGTTCGCCGGCAGGATATATTATGTTTTGCCATTTTACTTTTCAGACACAAAATCAACCACGATCGAGGCGCGTGGCATCGCTCTGCTCACGCCAGCGCCTTTCCGGTAAAAGTCAAAGTCAAGTTGAGTTCTGTGGCGCCTTTTTTTTTTTTTTTTCCTTTTTTAACGATAGTCTGTTATGTCCCAAGATCCCAAAATAAGGCCAATCCCAAATGGAGCAAAGCCTAGGGCAGGAGTGGCAAGGAAAAACTGAATGGATGCAGATCTAAGACACCTTGGGAGGACCAAGACTCGGGAGGCGCCCGTCCTGCCTTGGGTTGCCTAGATGCCAAGTGAGATAGTTAAGTTTGTATTATTAAAAGTCAAATTCAGTAAAGGATTTAGGATATCCTCGAGTCCTCCTCTTTGGAGGCGCATCGTCTCCTGATAAGTGCATGATGGAGGGAGT
Organism: Parotocinclus haroldoi; assembly: GCA_034779995.1. Lineage (NCBI taxonomy): Eukaryota > Metazoa > Chordata > Actinopteri > Siluriformes > Loricariidae > Parotocinclus > Parotocinclus haroldoi. Next base: position 14,852 of record JAUZST010003807.1, read on the forward strand.
CTCCCGCGCTCTGGTGGGACTGGGTTCTGTCGATGAAGACCAGTAGAGCGATGCTGAGGTGGAGGAACATCTAAGTGCGCGGTGCTGGAACTGGTACCTGAAACATCAGTTCGGAGAGAGAAAAGAGAAAACGTAGTTACTTATTGGTTAGGAGCACAGAGTTTGTAAGCAGTTACTGATGCCAGGGGCAGCAAGAGAGCTAGAAGGGGAAGAACCAGAAGGTGACGCAGCCGAAAAGGCAAGAGCCAACCCGAGCCAAGCGTCCCAGTCTCAATGTAACCTGTCTGTAGTCTGACCAGTCCGAGAAAGACCTTTTAAACATGAACACGGCAGTGAATCTTTGTCATCCTGTAAATGACAAGGCAGCGGCTCAGCGGGTTGGACTTGTTTGTCTAGCACATCCCATTGTTTGTGTATCTGGGCAATCTGGAGGTCAGGGCAACACCCCGAACTCTGTCCTGCTGCTCAAACCTTGTGGTTTTGTTGTTTTTTTTTAATTACCTTTAGGGAACAGAGTTGCCACAAAGGGGTGCACGTGGTCTGCCGCAGTGGTTAGTGTAGATGATGCGTGGCAACGTCCATGCGAAGGCCGGGACCCGAGGGTTTCAGACAGGATGTCGCACACGGGCGTCACTTCGACACGTGCCACCTCTCCGGAACGTTTGCAATAACCAGGTGGTCGCCGATGAAATCCAGGCTTTCCCGCCCTGTGCGCTTGAACGAACATAAACAAGTCCGCTTGCTTAAGACTACAACGGTTCAAAAATTCAATCGAGTTGGAAGGGAGTTTCTTTTTTTTTTTTGAAACTTCTTCATTTTGCTCTAGATGACTGTAATTGTGCTGTGTAATGAGGAGCTGTCCTTCATCATCCACCACCATCACCCCTCCCTGACGCCGCCTGTTATTAGTATTTGCTTTTCATTTTAGCCATGAAAGGAGCACGAGGGCGGACGGGAACGCGTCCTGCCGCCGTTAATATGACCTGAGGGCAGGATATCAGTGCTGAAATATTCACACACACACACACACACACACACACACACACACACACACACACACACACACACAAGTCGAGCGTGGGTCTGTTATTACTTGATTAAGTTGACACTGGTGCAAGTAACTGCGGCTTAATGATGGAATGCTGACTGTGAGATATCGCTCGCTCCCTCACACACACACACACACACACACACACACACACAAATTAGGGTAGTCAGTGTAGTGCTGCCAACCCCATTTGTTTGTGTTACGATCAGAAAGAGACACAAACACAGCTGATGTCTCTTTCAAGGCATGCGCTCCAATTTTCGGAGCGGTTCAACCCCGTCTCACACTTGATAACGCTAAGTTCCGCGTCCAATGCCGTTAAAAGTCTGGTGGGTCACAACGGACCCCTCCTTGATGTCAAACAGGGCCAGTTTGTTACCGCGCCCCCGATACAGCTGACCCAGTCATAACCCGACACCCTAACAAAGAAACGTTTAGCTGTAGAGGTTAGTGGGTGTAAATAATATTACTAACCTGGGCATTTTATAGCGCAGCACAGTGGTTCGGCCTCACAGCAAGACGGTCCCGGGTTCGATCCCAGGGCGGTCCTTTCTGTGTGGAGTCTGCATGTCCTCCGGGTTTACTCCGGGTACTCCGGTTTCCTCCCACAGTCCAAAGACATGTGGTGTCTGCAATGGATTGGCGCCCCATCTAGGGTTGTCCCTGCCCCAGGTGGACACTGGCTGGCCCGCGACCAAATGAGGCTCAAGACGATACAATGGAGCACAATGGCTGTGTGGTTCTGGAGATCGGAGGGACGGATGACGAAATGAAACCCCGCCCAGTGGCGAGTATGAAACCGGCAGAATGGCAGACTGAAAATACAGGAGCTGCTTCACGAGACGCAGAGGTGAAAAAGAATTGTGCGCAAGCCTGAATGGACTGTAGCATGAGCATCTGGTGTGGACTCTGGGGGGGGGGGGGGGGGGGGGGGGGGGGG